>JAOBSW010000872.1:0-88557 GCA_026214975.1 Gentiana macrophylla
CATGAAAGGTAGTAGTCATTGCATTTGACTCTTTCGATGATTGGGGTCACGGTGTGTTGCTAGACGCTATCCCGTGATCGTTAGGCATGAAGGGCATTTTAAGTAATTTGCACTTTGTGTCTACGGCCAACATATTCGGAAGCCTATCGGGTCACACACATAAGAACATCGGCCGGATTAAAATGTGGTTATAGATGATAACCAAATAAGGAAAGTTTATCTCGAGACTATAAGGGTTATAGTGGTAAATTAATATGGTGGTATTTATTTATTATGAATAAATTAAATACAAGATATTAATAATATTGATTAATTAAAGAATATTCGGATGCCAATTTATTGGCTAAAGGTGGCGCAATTTTGGAGTGTATAAGATACACTTGGATTGTGTAATTTAATTAATGGTGTTACCATATATTAATATAAGATATTATTATTATATATATTATACACACATGCGTGTGTGAAGTACATTTGAGATGCACATGCGCACTAATTTAGTGTGCACATATAATATGTATAGATTTATATATATGTGATATATACACATGTGTAAATTGATTTATGGTAATATAATAAAGATAAATATTGTCAATATTAGATATTGACAATATCTTGTAGATATTCAATATGAGATATATGACAATATCCTAGATTTATTTAATATGAGATATTGTAATAAATGAGATAAATCAATCAATTATATTTTTCTTATTTTGTTGGGAAAATGTTTTCTTCTCCTCCACTCTGAAGATGACGCCACCTACACTATAAATAAGAGGTGTGTGTCAAGCTCTTTTGTACATCATAATTCCAAGAACTAATAGTTCTTGTGTAAAATAGAGAGCATCCTATAGAGAGTTGGAGAGAGGGGAAAGGCCGGTCTAAGCAACCGGAGTTTTCCAATAGCAATCCATGATGGGATTCCAAGGTCTGTTCGTGTGGACTAAGCGGCAGAGGCCGAACACTGGGCGGCTCTATGCAGAACTACTCTCCTTAGACGGTCAAAGCGTCGATCTTTTAGATCAACCAAGGTAACCACCGCTCTACTATCTATTTGTTTTATTGCTTAAACGAAGTCGATCTTGGGTCGATAGGAAATAAAATTTTGAATTCGCTGCTCTCGCGTAGATTTCCTAACAGGTGGTATCGGAGCGAGCCGAGCTTAAGCAATAAGCATGTTAATATCGTAGTTAATTTTATCGTTTAAATCACGTAATTAAAAGATGAAAGATTTTTATTTACAAAATTGATACACGAAAAAAAAGGAAAAAAAAAGGCGGCATTGGTGGTGCTCACCGATCGTGGCGCGGCACCACCACCTGTGACGCCGGCGCGCGCGGCGCTGGTCGTGTGATACGGTGGTCCCCAATTTTGTTTTGTGTATTTGTGATTCAATATTGTTCATAGTTGTGATTAATATCTCCTTTGTTTAGTAGTTGTGTCATGTTGCTAACCAATGGTTCAAATAGTTTGGGCCATTGGGACGCCACAATGGCATTAAAATAATAATGGTATTTCCAAACTTTGTTGGAATGTAAAGCCAGCCTTTCTAAATATTTGATTTGGGAAAAGGCTGCTTGAGCTGCCACTTCCAAAATTTTGATTTTGAAAGAAAGTGTCTGGCCTAAAACAAAATTATTTGGCCTTTCCAAATATTTGATTTTGGAATAAGCTGCGCTTTTCAAATATTTGATTTGTAAAAGCGTATAAGCCAGCCACTTCTAAAATTTTGATTTTGAAAAGTGGTTCGGAGCTTAAGCCAAATTTGGTTTAGAAACAAATGATCCCTTTTGATTATGAATCAAAAGGAAAGAAGCAAAAGAGAAATAATTTTAATTTTGATTATTTTGGAATAGTTCTAATTTATTAAAATTAAAATTAAATTCGGTTTAAAATTAATCGTTAATTTTATTTCGATTAAAATCATTTAATTAATTAAATGTTAATTAGTTAATTGATTGGATAAAATTATTTAATAGATTAAATGTTAATTGATTAATTAAGACGCAATTAGTTAAATTTTAATTTTATCTTTTTCATAAGATGTTATTGTATGGATTAGATATAGTAGATATAATATGATTATATGGACCCGATTGATCATGGACTCAACCGATAGGATAGATGTGAATGATTTAACTTTTTCTGTTGGTTTTAAAATTGTCTGGTCAGTTATGAAGAACGTGACCTAGTTTATTTTCTGCATTTATCCCATTCCGTTGACTCCGTGTGCGGGTGTATTTATTTTATTAGATAGAATTAAATGTAACAAGAATGGAGTTGGAAGATGGAGACCAAAGAAAGAAGAATAAAGATCCCATTGGAGAATGTCGCATTAAAGATCCTATTGGCGGTTGTAGCTACCCTTAGATTGTGACCAGCGGTTTATGGGTTTGTATTCGAAACCGCACCTAGGAAAAGTCCATGATCATACCGGTTACTTTATGCATTTATTTATTTTGTGCTTGTATTTATTTTTATGATACGATAGATGCATGACTAGCACGATCTAGATGAATGTGTAGGATGTATGTCTACATAGAGATAGATATATTTGATGAGACCGCAATTAAAAATTAATTAAGTGAATTAATTTACGAAAAATACTTCCACAACAAAAATCAAGTCGAAATATTGTCTCCCAATATTATAACGACGGTGAAGAGCCTGTGTTCGATCCAAGCGATCGACCACCGCCGGGAGTTGACCTACCTCGGTATATCGTCGTTATTGAGATATGATCGTATTTGAGATCTCGTGAATATTGGGTTATGACTTGACTAAGAGTCTTTCGGTGATTGGCCACCGTCAGGCCGCCTCGACTTTAGAGACAATGGGTTGACTAACACATAGTGATGTGTATCGCCAAAGAGTTGACTAGTCAACCACCGAGAATCACATAGAGATGTGAAGCGGTAAAGAGTTACCTACCTATCGAAATTATCTTGGTTGATCGACCACCGCCGGGAATCGAGGTAACTAGATGGGATCTCAGCCACTAAAGAATTTTGAAAAATTCTTGAAAGTCAATTGGAAGTAGTTGACTAGTGGGAGCAAAATCATAAACCAAAAGACCATTTTTGATTTTGCGTGTATAAACAACAACACTCTTTTATTTTCATTTTTATGTTGTAGTTTTAGCAGACTTTATATTTATGTTTAATTCTCGATTAGTAAAACCAAATTACGACTGTTAATCTTGAGAAACGTTCTCAAATATGGTTAAGTAATTTTAATCCTTTTAAAATAAGCAATGATATGAGCAATCCCGTTATAGTAGTTAGAGACAAGGAGATTACATAATTGATGCAGTGCTCCGAGACTTTAATTATTAATGAAAGCGGAAGCTCATGATATAATTAAAACATTTGAAATAAGTTTCAATGAATTAATCATATATTGGATACGATCCAAGATGATCATTCATCATCACGATGACAATTAATTCAAACGTTGAATAAGAATGACCACATCGAATTTTGAAAAGGTTGTTTTAAAATTATATGATTTAAGTATCGACTTAATTCTACCATTGCTTAAAGGTTAATTAAATAGTTAATATTTTAAATACGATTTAAAAGGTTAAATGAACTATTTAACTTTAAATTTTCTTTATGAAAGGAAATCAAAGACATAGCTCTTGTGATCTTTCTTAAGTCTTATGAAGACTACACTAAGAAACATTTGCAAGTGCTTGGAGGATTAAAATGAAAGTTAGGGCATGCTTAAATAGAGAACTTAAAGAAGTTTCTATTCTAGGCAAGTGAATTGAGATAAATCTATCTAAGTTCAAGTCAACTCTTAGATATATGATATCTTACGAGTGTGATTAAGTTAGAAAGATTAAATACAGATATGGAAGGTTAAACAAATGTTGTAACACTTACCATATTCTGGATCTAGTAAACTGATAAGGGAACTAAATAAATGTTATTATGTTCCGGTTCTTATGAAGAACATGCTTTCAATTATTTGTTAGGATTTAGTAGACATATTCAATTGTAAAGAATAAATGTTATTCGATAAAGTTGGAAGGTCACCGAATCTAACATACTAGATTGATGTCACTATATAGTTGATATATGTGATGAGATCTCAACTAAATATTTGTATGGTTGTTATCCTTAATATTTGTGGTTGTTCTGCAGACATAGTCTCTCCGGAAGAGAAGCGTGTAATTAAACGTCATTTCGATGATGTTGAACCATATGATTATGAATCATGTGGGTTAAACGTATCTTATCCAAAGAGGACTAAAATACCCTTTTATGAAAAGGTTATAAATTCTAGAAAAATTGTCTAAAGCCTAAACATACCGATGTTTGTTGGCTTATGACAATTAAAGCCACAAATAATTGTTTGTTAATCTCTATGACTATTTTTAGAAATAGTCAAGTGTACTCGATGAAGTGCATAATTCGGAAAGCCCTAAAAGTTCGAGCCAAGATTTAATATGAGATTGATGAGCTACTTAGGAATTAATCTTCAATTGGATTGAAGTAATTAATACACGAAGGGTGTTTAGAAAGTCGCCTGGAAAGGAATAAGATTCTTCCTTGAAGGATACCATCTTTGGGATACGCAATTGGATTGTATTCCCAAAATGGAAACAACGCTTTATATGATAAAGGTGTGGCGCAAGCCATGCGTAAGTATCCCTTACCCGTTTCGGGATAGTGGCCTTATACTTAACCGAGTTCCAAAGATAAAGGTTGAATAAATTCCATATTAGATATGGAAGAGGATAATGTCGAATCTATCTTAACCGATGATTTGAAGTTGTCATAGGCAGAGTCAGAAAGGCTTGGAGCCTAATACGACATATGCGACTTTGTGGAATGTCTTAGCTAGCACACTGGACATTATTTACCTATCCGTGGAGCAAAATGTTTGTCTCCAAACATGCTGTCTTCTAGAGGAAGTGTTTCTTCCAAAAGAAACAGTGGGAGTAGATTTAGATCTCAAAGGTAGTTTGAGAACCACAGGGAGTTATTCAACCATAGGAACGTGAGCAGACGCCACATAGCGATGAGGTGTAGATCACCGCTCAAAGGCACACAAAAGTTCTCAGTAAGTCCGTGGATAACCTCAAGCTCGAAAAGGTTGTTGGTATGTTCATCTTGAAGAATGAATATCTCACGACTTATGAAAGAATGTTTGAAAGGCAAGATTGAGAGATATGGCTAGGAGCCATAATATCTGAATTAGATTCCATCAGTGACAACCATGTTGTGAACCTAGTCTGTCTTACCCAAGGGGAGTGTCCCTGAAAGGCTGACATGGATAGTAATATGATTACCATAAGGCTATAGTGACGGCTGAAGGGTATGAGGTGTAAACCTTGTAATTACCTTTATGCTGCCAGCTGAGCCCAGTTCTATTCAGATGATACTTGTTATAACTTTGTATCATGACTATATGATAGTGTTGAAGACGTTGGGCAGACAGCTCGATGTTCATAGACGATAACATGATATGTAAGCCCACGAGATCCATTTATGGACTCAAACAAGTTTCTCTAGACAATTTCTTTGTTTGACAATCAAAGGAGTTTGACTTAGTCAAAAGAAGGATATGCCCAATGTGCAAGATGGATAGTGGGAGTGTGTTACGATTTTTGAGTAAGGTATTAGATATCTCTCTCGAGAATTGTCACCCTATGTCACAGTCAATTAATGTTTGGTAGTTCAAGGTCTTTGTGAAAGCACTTGGATTAGCAGTTCTTATTTTAAAAATAAGAATCTATAGCGATAGATTTAACTGCTGTTAGATTATAGTTTACCTATATAGATGTGATGCTAAAAGAAGTTTAGCATAGATCGCAAGATCTGTCTATGTTAGGACGTTGGTCCTAAAGATGAGGTGAAAGATGATGATGCTTATGGAAGGTTTCCTTCGCTAATGCGATATGAACCATCTAATAGATGATGCCGGATGTTCATAGTCCATGAATAGTCATGAGCAAGTATGAAAGTAAATCAGGTGAATGTCGAGAATATCCTTAAACAAGTTAAGGAAAGGTTTCTAGTTTATTGAAACTTGGAAATAAATAAACGTAGATATACTGCATTTATATCCCGAGTCTTATAAAAGGCGAGTGGGAGCTACGATGCTGGTTTGCGATCACTTTGATTAAGTGATATAGTGAGTGGAAATGTTCTAGCATATGGGTCAACTGTAAATTCTACAACTTAGCCAAAACACAAGAGTGCCTTAGAGGCGCAATGCCGGGAGCGAGACATGGATCAGAAGGTTCATTCCCGAACCTTGTATGGTTCTTCCACCTTTTCTATATAGTTGATATAGTAAGTGGATTCATTGCTTGAAGCAAGGACCAGGGTCTCGTCAGAGATTCATGTGTGTGTTGAGGCGGTTCCTTTGACTTGGTCATTTGGAACATGATATAAAGATAGTATGAGTCCCATGGATAGCGATCCGTTTATGGCTAGTGGCTAGTTCTGCAGTATTGCATGAGATTCTTGTGTTTCAACTTGGTCTTGTGTGTGCGAGTGATTGGTTTTAGGCCAAGTGGGAGATTGTTGAAATAGTGTCCTAAACCCAATCGGGTTGGACCGGATCCGACCGGTCGGATCATTTCTACTATTTCTTTATGTTTGTACACATATTAAATGGCTTTTACGTGCCGTCATATATATGTTCTTTTAGAGAACCAATTATGAATTGTTATATGATAACGCCCTTAGTATTAAACCGTGATAGAGAAACCATGATAGAGCGATTATGGTTGATGAGATCTCTAATCACTTTAATAAGTTTGATACTTAAATGTCTCTAGTCGATGTACTATTAAACAGGGCATTGATAGTATGAACATGCTAGCACGTATTAGATGTCTTCTGCCTTTAAGGGCAGGGGATAGATCTCTCGTCTATCGAAGTGTAGAGACACTTGGGTGACGTGGACGTGTATTAGAGAATGCGCGACGTTAGATCGACCCACTTACACGGATAAGTGTCACACTATGTGGCGGTTGTGTAATTATCCTTAAGACCGAGTCTTCATGGCATCACGGTGTGGATTGTCATGCTTTGACACTATTGAGGTTTCCTTAGCCACGGGCGATCATGCGGTAGTGATTGGGTATGATCATCAAGCACGCGGAGTATACATGATTGGTCGTCCGGGAATCGTATCCTATGATTGGGATCGAATATCCGAAATGGCCTTCTTATAAGGAATGTCTTACTCTCGTGAATCTTTTGCAAAGTGGAAGTAAACGAGTTAGTTTTGAGAGAGCATGATATCCAGATTATAAGATACGGTCGTTGATGTTTTGACACTCGACTAACGATCGTATGGATATTATTACAATGATAGATTGTAAGTTACAAGAATCGCTGTTTCACATGAAAGGTAGTAGTCATTGCATTTGACTCTTTCGATGATTGGGGGTCACGGTGTGTTGCTAGACGCTATCCCGTGATCGTTAGGCATGAAGGGCATTTTCGTAATTTGCACTTTGTGTCTACGGCCAACATATTCGGAAGCCTATCGGGTCACACACATAAGAACATCTAGCCGGATTAAAATGTGGTTATAGATGATAACCAAATAAGGAAAGTTTATCTCGAGACTATAAGGGTTATAGTGGTAAATTAATATGGTGGTATTTATTTATTATGAATAAATTAAATACAAGATATTAATAATATTG
Organism: Gentiana macrophylla; assembly: GCA_026214975.1. Taxonomy (NCBI): domain Eukaryota; kingdom Viridiplantae; phylum Streptophyta; class Magnoliopsida; order Gentianales; family Gentianaceae; genus Gentiana; species Gentiana macrophylla. The sequence goes on from JAOBSW010000872.1 coordinate 7,679, forward strand.
ATTAATTAAAGAATATTCCGGATGCCAATTTATTGGCTAAAGGTGGCGCAATTTTGGAGTGTATAAGATACACTTGGATTGTGCAATTTAATTAATAGTGTTACCATATATTAATATAAGATATTAATATTATATATATTATACACACATGCGTGTGTGAAGTACATTTGAGATGCACATGCGCACTAATTTAGTGTGCACATATAATATGTATAGATTTATATATATGTGATATATACACATGTGTAAATTGATTTATGGTAATGTAATAAAAGATAAATATTGTCAATATTAGATATTGACAATATCTTAGAGATATTCAATATGAGATATTGACAATATCCTAGATTTATTTAATATGAGATATTGTAATAAATGAGATAAATCAATCAATTATATTTTTCTTATTTTGTTGGGAAAATGTTTTCTTCTCCTCCACTCTAGAAGATGGCGCCACCTACACTATAAATAAGAGGTGGGTGTCAAGCTCTTTTGTACATCATAATTCCAAGAACTAATAGTTCTTGTGTAAAATAGAGAGCATCCTATGAGAGTTGGAGAGAGGGAAAAGGCCGGTCTCTAGCAACCGGAGTTTTCCAATAGCAATCCATGATGGGATTCCGCGGGGCTGTTTCGTGTGGACTAGCGGTAGAGGCCGAACACTGGGCGGCTCTATGCAGAACTACTCTCCTTAGACGGTCAAAGCGTCGATCTTTTAGATCAACCAAGGTAACCACCGTCTACTATCTATTTGTTTGTTGCTTAAACGAAGTCGATCTTGGGTCGATAGGAAATAAATTTTTTGAATTCCGTTGCGTTCCCGCATAGATTTCCTAACACGCGGTATCAAGGTTGACTTCTCTATCGAGCGGATCAATGCTCATTTTGGGGTTAGACATCCACCGCTGGGCCCGGACGAGTACACATCCTCGAGAAATACTGAAGATCTTGAGAGGATGGAGATGATTGCTGATTTCTTTGGGGTGCAATGGAAGCGCAATCCTTTTGGAGCCCCCACCATCTTCCTAGAGTATGAGTTATCTTGGGACCAGAAGATGGTTAACAGATTTGTTTGTGCCTGCCTGCTACCGACTAAGAACACGGTCTCTGTCACCACCAAGAGGGCAGAATTAATGTTTTATCTAGAGACGGGAGCACCAATCAACATCAGTCTTCTGATGCATAGCCTTATCCATGAGCTTGCTGCCGCTTCTGAGCGCGATCTGTTACCATACGGGCCGATGATTGATATGTTTGCTTTGGAGGACGAGGTGAAGATGCTCGTCAGTGATGATTGGGAAGACCCTGAGCCGAAGCTCAGTTCGTAGTCAGTTTCAAGAGTACAAAGACGGGTTAGACGAGCTGAAAGGGAGCGTACTCCGGTGCATGGAGCACCGAGGACTCAGAGAGCCTTGCTTGAGGAGCACTCACAAGAGATTGCGGGTCTACCCTACAAGATGGATATGATTATCGATTACTTTGGCATACCTTCCTCGACCCTGCCACCTAGGACTGCCCCTCGTCATAGAGCATCCTCTTCCACCGCTGCTGCCTCCAGTTCTGGTCCACCTCCCGGTTTTGAGCTTAGAGACGACTGGGAGGACTATTCTGATGAGGATTATATTTTCTTTCTTTTATTTGTTGTTTTCCATTTTCTTGTTTTTATTTTATTTTATTTTATTTCCTATCTATTTGATGTAGCAGAATTTTATAATATAATGATTTTGTCGGCTTAAAAATTGTTTTCGAGTTAATTATTTTTCTCTTTTACTGCCGCACTTTTATTATACAGTTTCTTGTCACCACTATTCTTCTTGGTTTGCTTGAGTTATTTAGCGCAGATTCTTCATGGACTACTTACATGAGCCCGATGATTTATACGACGATCCGATTCTTCCATTGTTCCACGCTTAACCGAAGCTAAGTTCCTTTTCATTTTTATTTTCCATCTTACATATTAGGGATAATGTTTCGATTAAGTGGGGGGGTAGAGGAACGTCACTTAGCTTTTTAGCATTATATTCCATGAATTGCGTGATTATTTCGATTCTCTTTGATGCACGATTCACCACTTAGACTTTGATTCCTTTCGACAGAATTTTGAAAAAATTAGGATATCTTTGATCTTTTCGAGTTAATTGACTTCATCTTTGTTTTACTTTGTACGAGTGCGAGTACATGCCCACTTCTGAAGTAGTGGCATATTAAGCGCATATTCTGTTATGAGCCACCATTTTAAGCACATATAACTCACTCCCCTTGGTGTGTAGTCGATAGCATATTGCTTTGACTAGAGTTGACCCTGGCTTCATCACGAATCATGTTCCACCAACGCTTAGAAAGGCAAAGGAATTTCGGATTCAGTAGTTTATCATGAGTGGGGCCGTGAGAATAGTTAAATCAATGAGAGTTCACCCGCCAAGAAAGAGAAGTGCATTGAAATATATACATCTATATTCTCTTTGGCAATATCTTAGTCGATGGAGCGTAAGATGCACGACTTTTGCATAGTGTATAAACGTGAGCCTAAGAGTAATATATACTCGGTTCTCGATCCGTCTTGCCAGCTCAATTAATTCATAAATAACATGTTCGAGACTGGTTAGTTCGACTACGGTTTGACGTAATGTGAGATAGTCTGCATTACTAAGCGGTTGTGAAAGTTATTGCACACACACATTGGCTCATGATATGAATAGTGTTTAATGTGTTACTAATGAATATGAGTGGCATGATCTTGATCTTGAATTTGTGAGGCATAGTTGTTTTTAATTAACTTGTATATTGATCTAAGTGTTGTTTTCTTTTCGCCTTTTTGCTCGGGACGATCAAAAGCTAAGTGGGCGGTAGTTGATAACGCTCTAAATGGAACCAATAATTATACTTATATTCACCCCAAATTCTGCTCAAGAGAGGATAGATAGACTCGTTATTATATGAAATATATGTTAAATGCTGTGTGAGTGTTTCCATGATCGTAATTCTGCATCTACGATATTTTCCTAAGGTTTTGGTACTGTTTTGTCTTGTTTTACGTGTTTTATTGGATGTACCAGATCTGAAGCATTGGAGAGTGGATCTGGACAGAAAGAAGTACATTGAGCCGGGTGATTAAGGTCCAAGAAGAAGCCTGCTGAAGAAAGAGAGGAAAAGTAGGCCCGGTAACCCGAAGTCTAGGCCCGGTAAACCGGCGTCTTGTTGGACACGAAATTGATTCTGCCGCCTCAACTAGGTCGGTTAAGGTTTTAGAGAGTCATAAGTCGGTCATTGTATCTATATAAGGCCGCATTTACAGATTATTGTATAAGTTTTCATAAGCACTCAATTATATTCAATTTTATTATATAAATTTGACGAAATAAAGTTTTCTTAAGCTTAGGAGAGTTGTTTTCGGTTTCCTCCCTTCTTCCATCATCTCTAGCTTGAGTAGATTGAGCTAGATCTCCATTGTTGAAGTTATGAAGCTTTGAACGCTCCTTTATTGTCTTCAATATGGTAGATCTGTTCGTATTTATGTGTTCTAGTTAATCTGCATGTTTAACAACCCCATAATTTACTTATTTTAATCGTATTGAGCAATGTAGATCCAAAAATTAGGAAAAGATGACCTCGTTAACCCGGCAGTCTATACCGGTTTACGAGGCAATATTTAGAAAACCTAAACCGATTCACTACACAACTACGTTGATCGACAAGTTTAATTAACGATGAGGTTAGATCTGGCCAATCTGCTTATTGTAATCGTAAATTAACATGAAGGACTGTTAGTGAAGTGTTAATTAGGACATAGTCTAGAATGGACCCTAGGAACGTGCTGGTCAATGTCGACAGCTGTCTAGGCGGGTTAGCGGTATGAGTTAGCGCTCAATATCAGCAGTTCTAGTTCTTTATACGTATGGGATATTACGGACCAATTAAGGAGGGTAGCTTATGATAGATTGTCTAACGCCATTGTCGGAGTAGATAGCAGTAGGAATTGCACCCGTAGCTGATGATAATGATAATTAAAACTAAAGCTCATGATTAATTTAAGGAAATTATATGGGGAAGTAAACATAACGATTAACTAATCCAAGTTAGTAGATCGGTGAGGAGAGGAGAGGAATACCATGTTTGTTTTATTTTATGTTATTGTTGGTCAATGACCGCCTCTATATTGCTTCTTAATTAGGTTAGAATAGTTCATACTTATAGTTGTATTGTCTCTGTGGGATCGACCTTGACTCGCATTTACTATACTATGATGTACCTAGTATTCTTGCTAGTAATATCGACGTTAGTGACTTACACGTGATTAGCAGTCATAACCACTGAATTGCATTGATTGCTCGAAGGTCGCAGGTTCTGGATTAGTGCAAGTAGATGGTCTTACTGACTTTTGGTGATTATAGTGTCACCAGAATTATGATCTTGTTGATAATTCTCACATGGTGTCATTTCTTCAGAATCTTGATCACAAGCCACATGATTAGCTATTGCATTACCTCTGCCATATCCCTTGAAATTTGGTGGAAACCCATATTTCTTGTAGCATTTGTCTATGGTATGCCCCTTCTTGCCGCAGTATGTACAATAAGGCTTATTGAAAACTTCTTTGATACCATGTTGAAAAGCATGAATAACATTGAATTGAATAGAAAGATTGATCAAAACAGAAACAGAACGAAAAATTGATCAAGAACATTCAAATGATGTTCTTCCCCAAATTTGAAATGAAGAAGGGCGGGAAATCAAAACAGAATGAATTACAACAATTGCTTTACATCAAAACACGATTAAGCAGCTTAATTGAGTTTCCGTGATCCCAATTTACATTTATATATGAAGCACAAGCTCAATCGGTTATAACTCACTCAGAACTAACTAACCACCTACTTAAGTGTTTGTTGAAATGCCTATAATAGCCAAAAACTTATCATCTTGCCTTTTTAATCTCAACATGATCCGAGGAAAAATATTGAAGTTAACAACAAACAACACTTCAATGCCATTGCTTTTGCTTTCGTGCACTAAGCATTTTTGTCCTTGTTTTTGCTTTATGTGCATCTAGTATTTTAAATCTTTATAAGCCTATTCAATCTTATCATATTGAGAGTGTCTCAATGTTTATGTTAGAATATAAATTTTGGTTTAATCCATCGGCCTGGTTGTATCTTTTGGGTTATGTATGATGTGGTATCGTGCAATTGTGTGTGGTCCAAGGTGTAAAGTGTGTTACAACAAATCTAGCTACATTATTTAGGTGTGTGTGTCTTTTAGGGTGTGTAATCAGATAAGATGAGTTGAACGTCACATCTTTTAGTTAGATTTCTTCTCTACAAAATAAATCCAAACTTGACTCTGTAATTTAAAGATGATTCATTGGTACATTCTAGCTACTTTTCTTCTTGGTATCGAGCAATTGGCTCACGCGATTAAACCTCCGAACCTTCAACGACAACTCCAATGTTTGGCCGAGAAATCTCCTAGTGATCTCAACAGTTGGGAGTCTAAGTAACGACAACGCAACTACCTTTATAACCTCACATCAACCCCGATTTCCTGCTGGTTTGAGTTCATCTCCTATGTTGAGCTATGTATGGCCAACTACATCATTGATGTTTGATGGAATAGCTCCAGGCATGGATTTATTAATCAATTTTGGTTTTTCTTTTGGCACCTTATGCCTGGTTGAAAAGATTTGATCACTTGTACAAAACCAACCTGCCTGAGATTACTCCATCTCTTGTAACTTCCATGCCTCTTTCTTTATTTACAGGCAACTTGGCTCAAAGTGGCACTATTAAGTTGGATCGCAACAATTACTTATTGTGGCGCTATACTGTTTTGCGCATTATTATATGACATAATCTAGAAGATCATCTATTTGGACCAACCCTAGGCCAAATGACCAGGGAAATTACTCTAGCATGTCATTTTTGTAGGTAAATATAAAACTTGGTTAATCATAAATCGTTTTTAATGGATCAGTTGATCATATCTATGATAAAAGCGGACATACTTGGAGTTATTGGATGCACCAACGCCCATGAGAATTTGTAGACACTCAAGAGTTTATTTAATAGTCAATCAAGCAAAAATGTTTGAATATAAATATGCTTTTGTTGGTAATCGTATCTCCAAGTCGTAATTAATTTTAGCAACTTTAAGTGGTATAGGCAGAGAATATGATTCCATCATTTTAACATTACATCCAGAGTTGATTCACTAAGTCGCGGAAGTTCAATCTCGCAGATTCACATACGAAAGGCATATTCTTTGAATGAACCCCAAAACATAAACATCGGGAGAAACCCCAAAACCAATAACAACATCATCGAACAACTCAACAGCCATATCGATTCTGACATAGAGCAAAACATAGATATGTCTATTTTGAGCTTATACATCTTGTAGAAAGAGAAGATGTATTCGGCAAAGCTTCTACAATGAACTATACAAAGTGAAGAAGAGAGGAAAGCCATGAGAGAAGAGAATAGAGAGAAAGAGAGAAGATAGAATAGAGAAGGGAAGTTACCTCTTGAAATCGCCAACAGCAAGCAGCGTGACTGCATAGGCGGAGGAAGGACCGAAGGAGCGGCAGAGGACCCAAATTCTGTGAATTTCGCGCAATGAAGTAATTGAAGCAAGAGGGTTTTATTTTTTATTCTGAATTGTGTTTTGCCCGTAAGGATATAGCGTTTTATTCTGAATAGCATATTACCATGTCAAAACGACGTCGTTTAGGCTTTGTGTTTTCGGTTTGGATTCGAGTTGAAATGGGGTTAAAAAAAACCCAAACCGATTCATTATAATTCGTTGATTAAAATCCAAGAGAATAAGAGCTTTTTTTAGTAAGGTACATATATTATTATTATATATAAAAAATTATATAATTTTCGAGTCGCGTTCGAGAACCGCTGAATATAGGTTTTATAACTGATATGTATGCCGAACTTAATCAGGTTGGGGAAAAAACTGACACTTCGTGACGGGAAACGAATGGGGTCTAGACAATTTGAGGACGATGTAACTCGAATTTTATCGTGTTGAGGGAAAACCCGACAATTCATGGTGGGGAACAAATCAGGTTAGGGTAAAACTCGACAATTCGTGACGGGAAATTAACAAATTGGGTCTAAAAAATTAAGGAAGGGGTTGGTTTTTACAGGAAAAATTAGCACCTTAAACATTGCAACACACTATAAGAGTACAATATGACTAGTTTTTACATAACTCAGATGGGTGATCATGAGTTGGTATGGGTTGGTTCAGTTGGTTTGGAAAGCGCGGGGTCGGTTCGGGGCTTATAACTTGTACCCCAAACCAAACCAAATAGATTTTGAACCCGGCCAATGGTTTGGTTTAATTTAATTCGTTTCGGTTTGTAATCGATTCGCGTTTTGGTTTTAGCTTTGCCAATTGTTTAGAAGCTATTTATGTGACACAATGGCTTTTTCGATTTACATAAACGATTCAAGTGGAACACGAATCACGAAAGGATTTCCTCAATATTGAACAAGCCGGGGTGATTGGAAGAATAGGTGGCTAGATGCAGAGAGAGAGTGATGGATTAATGAAGACATAATTTGATTTTACAACTCTTTACACATAGTTTTATCGATAAGTAATAGCACTACATTTAACATTGATGTTTCTATTAATGAATTAATAATCTACTTGAATTTTTGAAATCCATCATTTAAATTTATGTGTAATTCAATGAGAAATAAATAATACATTTCTTTTAATGATCATTCAATTTTACATACAATTGAATTTTCCGACACTTTTCCGACGAATATTCATATGTCATAGGAGATTTGTCGGAATTATGTAGATTTTCCAACTACTTACTAATGAAAAGTGAAAACATATAATGAATTTTATTTTTTTTTTGAACAAAATATTGAATTTAAACCTAAACCCTAAAGCTTTCTTTTTTTATTTCTTGTGTAAGTAAAAGGATTTTCCGACTAATTTATGACATAATGCGAAAATTTCTGACAGATTTCCAACAAATAGTATATATTTTGTAGTTATATGTGAACAATCCCTACGGATTACCGACGAACTTAGTAGTTCGTCGGAAATTCGTCGTTAGCGTGTTCAGATGCATTATAATGGAAATATTTATGATAAAAATATTTCCGACAAACGTTGCTATGAGAAATGGTTGTCTGTAGGAAATTCGTAGGAAACGCATTTGGTAATTTCATTAATGTTACGCGGGAATATTCCCCGCTCTTTTTTCCAACAAAGTAACTACGAAAGGATTTGCAACGAATGAATTTCGTCGGAACTTTGTCGCAAATTTGTTTTTTCCTTTCATTCATTTTTTTCGTCGGAAGGTCGTCAATATTTCGTTGGGATGTTCCGACAACCTAATTTCGTTGGAAATTTCCGTCGGAAATTCAGAAAATTCTAGTAGTGGATGTTCGCCTATCCTCACATAATTTAGCTTATGTGGCTTTTAAACCTCCCCACAAGAAAAATGGTCAAATCCATTTTGTAAATAGTAAGGGAAGAGGTATATTATTAGGAAATAACAGAGGTGAATGAGGTAGGTCAAGAGGAGGTGGAGGAGGTGGTAGAGGTTTGTAAGGAAATCAAACAATTGACGTAGCGGAATTTAAAGTTTTGATGTCATTTTAACCAAGCTCATCTTGGTGAATTCAATAGACAACGTAACAAGAAAAGGGAAGAAATGTTACTGACAACAATTTCAATCATTAGGCCATTGATCTTTCGCAATAATCGTCCACGTGTCCGGCCTCTAATGGTAATCTTATGATATATAATTATAAGGTTATACATATAACCCAAGTGGGCGATTGTTGGATCACTAATCCAACATTGGCTTATATGTGAAATAAATATTTGTCATAGACTGTCAATAAAGATTAGTCTGATTTAAAAGTGATATACTATAGTTTTTCGGTTATTGAGCTATAATGTATCATCAGAGAGCGTGTTTTTTCTAATTTTGTCTTCCGTCATCAAATAGAACTACATGGAATTTCAAAACGGTGTTCTGAAAAGTCTACCGGGAACCGGGAAGTGTGCAAAAGTAGAAGACTTGATCATACAATTCAGAGGGAGATCTGCAGTGCTACGGATTCAGATACGTTTTCGTTTCATTTTTTATTTTTGATTCTTGATAGTTTATTAAACCATTCTGAATCAAAGTTATTATATTATATAAGGTCAACTCCAACATTGAAAACCTGCAATTCCCCGTACATCACTCTTAGAGCTCCTCCAAATATGAATACTTTGAGTCAAAGCAAAAAAATGGCCTAGAGATTTCATAACCATCCCATGTTCAATGCAACATATTACTCTTTCACCGAAAGTTGTTGGTCTTAAACTCAGGCGGTGATATATTCTATGTCAATTCTCCTTGAGATTTACTACCACTAATTACCTTGAATCTAATCACAGCTTTCCATAATTAAAATTTGTTAAAATGTCACAATCCCAATGACTAATTAGGATATAGATATACCGACATATAAAATCTCAAAAAGCAAGTGGTGTGGCCCCATGATAAGTAAGACCATTATCACAATCCAAACACATAACCATTATTTATAATATATATAGTAGGTGGCTGAGTGGCTAAGCATGCCACGACCCACGAGCAAAGAAATAAAATCGTACTACTACCACTAGCAATTATCGATCATTGGGAAGGGAAGTGGAAAATAGAGAGTTTTTACAAACACTAACTTCTAAAAATGTCAATTGCATTAGCTGGATGGTCATGGGATTGTAAATTGGGAACATGTCTTACCAATACCCCCGGTCCCCACTTCACTGCAAGGACCATGCAGGACACCACCACAATCAGTCTTGCGACCCCTTCCAAACAAACCCTAGCAAACACAAAGTGTAGTTGCAAAGTACTTAGAAAATGAGTCATGACGATGCTGAAAATCGTCCGGGTAATAATTAAGATTGAATCGGGCAATTGAAATTCATAAGGATGATCCAATAAGCTTTTGAGTGGATTTTGTAATTGGGCCTTTGATGATTTCTAACAACCTGCAAGGTTGTTGTCTTGCAAAACCACAAGAAGAGAGGGGCCCAGGAGGTTGTCTCCGGGAAGACACTCTAACGCTCAAGTTAGGAACGGTTATAGAGAAATTTCTATAAAATGAGGATAAGCGGGAGTAATGCATATGTGTAAATCGTACCTAGATTATGAGGATGATGATCTTTTTTATATGCGTCTCTCACGGGGGAGTGAATTCAGGAGCATTGAAGTAATGGTCAATGTCATGGAGCCGTTATGAAGCAGTCGTGGTGCAATCGTGGCTCTTATTGCGGGAAACATGGAACAATTATTGGTCGTGGGTTAATGCTCCATTAATGGAGTGTATATGTCATTTGAGATCGTGCGTGTTCTGCACCAAGTCAGCGTTATGAGGCTGTAGTCACAATGTGTCATGCCGACTATATGAGACAGAGGACGAGCATGCCCCATGTCGGTTGTTTCATCATAAGATGACCTAAGTTATGCCGAGATGAGACTTTCCGAAGTCTTCTGATAGGAAGCCCAATATTGGACTGAGCCCATTTAAGCCCACTTGCAAAGATGACACAATGTGGCCGGATGAATGCTATGTGGACGGTCTATTAATTATCAGATCCATCTCAAAAGTCCTCAGACTTAAGTTGGGATGTGTATCGTAGCACGTTCTGAGAGTTGCAGTCTAACGGTCTCTGATGCAAGTGACTTATGCCGACTTGCACTTCGAATTTCGAAACACCGATCCCTTATCTCGAGGCATTAGATCTCCTAAATTCATAGAAGATACTGCTGATCGGGTTAATTGAAAACAAACAAGTCTCTTCGACACTGATGCCCTCTTTATTATAAAATAAGACGGATCTCTTTGCAATTCCCTGATTTTTAGAGTCTTTGTCCGTGAAAGAAATATTTGTGCCTTATTCACCATTCTCCGACAGTCAAATTAGTTCTTCCAACAAGTAAGTTCCATTTCTTTCTTCTGTATACTTTCTGCACCTTTTTCTTATAAATGGCATCTAGTAGGCAATTTGCCATTAATACTTCTTCTATTGATTCCCTTAGTAGGGACATTTCTGAGGGTGCATGGTTCGCTGCCCAGGAACCTTCGGCTCATTCATCCATGTCAAGATTTGAGCCTGAAAAGACTTCCTAGAGATCTCAAGTTATGGCTTCTTCTAAGAATGCAAGCAAAAACTTTTCATGTAGAACATTCCCACGGTCTTATCTCTGTGAAGGATGTTTGTACCAAGTATGGCATTGAAGAGAAGGTTTTTGCTCCCCTTTTACACCACAACAGTCACTGAGCAGATGACCCCAGAGGGAGATTGTGTAGTGTATGTTAAACTGCTTGAAGCCGATCTTTGTTTTCCAATGGAGCCAGCGGTTTTTCACATTCTGTCTCATTATAACGTAGGTCTACCTCAAATTGCCCCAAACATGATTAGAATCAATATAGGTTTCGTGATTTTCTGTAGTCAAGCGGATAAGGAATTTACCCTTCCTTTATTTAAGGCTCTTTTTGTCTTTAAAAATGTAGTGAGTAGTGGTGAGACCGGCATGAATGTCAAGGTTTTGGCCCCCCCGCCAAATCTTTTATCAAGAAGTGGAAAGTGGGATTTTTGTATGTCCGAGCTGTAAATCTACCAGGTTTGAACTTTTGGATGCATGACTACCTTAGACGAGATCCCGTCTTAATAGACGTAATAAGGCCCGTCTTGGTGGTAGCTCGTGATTCGGGTATCTGTCTCAAAACTACTACCTTTTCTTCTAATGTAAAATCTGGCAGACTTGGATAAGCCGGACCCGAGAATTACATACATCTTCCAAAAGAGGCAAACGAACAATGTAGGATACATCCACATAACTTTCATATTTCAAATTGACGAACTTTGATATATACAACCCTTGGTTTTATAAACGAGTTTCGTAAAATAAGGCAAATATGTTTTGAAATGTATAAACCCTTGAAGCTAATAAAGTGTCAAAAAGACACACATAAGATGTTATATAAGCACTTGATGCATGAAGCATGTCAATAATTTGAAAAATAAAATACAGATTGTCTTAAGAATTGTTGAACTACCATCTCTCCTAAAAACTTAAGCTGATTGTGTGGTAGATAATAAATATTTTAAACACTTCAACACGCTCCTTCAAGTGTGGGCCTATAACATGCATGGGCCAACATGACGCACAAAGGTATATAAATGGCACAATAGGCCAACACTCGCACAATATTTGATGGGGAGGTAGATAATAAACACCTAAAACACTTCAACACACCCTCCTCAAGTGTGGGCCTATAACAAGCTTGGGCCAACATGGCACACAAAGACATATAAAGGGCACGCAAGGCCAACACTTGCACAATATAAAATGGGAAGACAACACAAAGGCATATAAAGGGCACACAAGGCCAACACTTGCACACTATAAATGAGAAGACAACATTGGCACCAAGGATTGATTCCATAACCTTCCGTTTTAATACCATGTTGAATTGCCATCTCTCCCAAAAGCTTAAGCTGATGAGGAGGATAAACCTTCAAACACTTCAACAAGAATCCCAAAAGAATGATATTTTGTTTGATTCTATAATTGAACTGCGTAAGTTGCAAAAAATGATTCTAAACCCTAAACCTCAAACCCTAAAAAAAAGTTTGGTTTAACTAGACTTTAAACCTAAAAATTATTATTTATTATCTTTTATTTGACCCTTACGTATTGGAAAGCCTTACCCTTGTAACTTGACCTTAGAGTATGAGCATTTAACTTATATTATAAAGATGCATTACATACAAAAAAAAAAGTTATTTTTGGTCTTGAAGATCAATGGTTGTGCCCTTTTTCATTAACTAAGTTTTCTTCCCACAAGATTTCCTCAGTTAAAAGTTTTCTTTTAATTGAACAACCATTGCTATATATAAACACGTGCATGTCATGCACTTTTTCCCTCTTCTTTCACTTGTTTTTTCCTGCTATGTTTTGTAAACATAAACTCAAATCAAGCTGCACTTTTTTCCTCTTCTTTCACTGGTTTTTTCTAGCTATGTTTTGTAAACATAAACTCAAATCAAGCAATCAATTCAGCTCAAGTGTTCCCAAGACATAATTTACTTTGTCTCAAAAGAATGCACATTGAATATTTTCATCAGAGGGAGAAATTTAAATAAACTAGTAAAATGCATGTGCATCCGCACGTGTTTTAGTAAAAAAAACTTTTGAAATTATAAAATAAAAATATTAATTAATACATAATTTATTAAGTATTTCTTCCTCATAAAATATAAATATGCTATTAATGATAATTATACAAAATGATCTTAGGTTTTTTTTTTTAGTATTTTGAATTTATAAACGCATGTACTTGATATATTTATCATCATTTTAAAGATAATAAGCATTCTGAATTTATGAATATACTCCCTCCATTCTTAATTATATGAAGCAGTTGCCAAAATCAAAATTTCTTTTTTATATGTCGTAATTACATTTCCAATATATATTTTAATACTATTTCTGCTTTTCAATACTATTTTCAACGTTCTAGGCTCATTCAACCAATCAATCTTTCATATTCATTACACCACTACACTTTCCAAGATTTTTTTTTTGGAATACTCATTTTCTTAATATGTGTGTTTTTCTCAAAAACGACATATAATTAGGAACGGAGGGAGTATGTATCTAATATATATCAAGAACATGTTCTTCATAATTATCTAGTAGACATTTGTAATATTTTTAAGAAACTTTTGCAAAGTTTTTACTCTAAACATGAACAACTCATTTTGATAGAGTGTATGTAAAAAGTATAGCATGTGGGTTTCATGTACATATTATTTTATCTGCTTATTATATCTTAGCTGTGAATATAATTTAATGATTGTAAGTAACAATTACTAAACAAAGTAACATTTGATATAATGATCAGTATATTTAAACAAAGTAATATTTGAGATAATGATTAGTATATTAAAAAATTAATGAAGGAATCCAAGATTCAATTTAATTAGTATGATAGAAAGAATGGTGAAACCATATAATTTTATTGTAGGTTATAAAAAGTTAAAAATATACTTTAATCATTATAGCTATCATTTAAATGTTTTCTAAATTATATTTGTATCGTTCCTATTTAACTGATTAAATTGCCAAACCATGCATATCAACCCAACATATCTCCTTGCATAATGAATGTGTTCATATTTGACGAATGGATTCTGTAGTATGGAATTACTCTATCTTCAATCTTATCCGTCATACTTCTTTGGATTAGACATGATCAACTCATCTTATTTCTTCTCCTTCTCAAAATATCATTCTGTTTATCACAGGCAAAGAACTCTTCGTGAGGCATGGATTACTTTATATGATACATATGCAAAGCCCTCCCATGGACGAATCAAATAAATTAAACAATACCTCAAATCAATGAAAAATGTACTTAAACAATCTCTAGATATCTTCATGTTGTGAAAACTAAAGCGGTTGAATTAGTCTACGGATCCGGATGATCTTGTGAAACTTATTTCGCACAATTTGAGAGATGACTATAAAGAGTTGTCTAGGGTTGTTCAAGCATGTGACACCCATATTGATTTTGAAGAGTTCAATGAAGAGCTACTTAATTATAAGACTCTTCCGTAAAAATTGCAGCCTGTCACTTTTGCTGGTTTTGCTACAGCTCATTCATCCGTATGACACCCCTCTCAGTGTGCAGGTTCATGTTCACGTCTTAATATTCCTAATTCTTGGAATTAGACACAAAATACTTTCTTGCATGCAGTAGGTCCGATGTTTTAGCCAAAAAAATCATACTTGGGTATTTTCAATGTCGAAATTACAAGGACATTCAGATAAATGGTGCAATTATTACCAGATTCAACCTCTTACAACTTTTTCTCATTCGGTCTAGCCCTTCAACATTGCGTCCTCTTAAGCGCCTTTGAATGCTCCGTAATTTAGCATAACACACGCCTTATTCTCGCAATGAAGACATCATGGTTAATGATGGAAATAATCTTTCCATCACACACATATTTTCTTTTTTCCCTACCCTTTAAAAATATTTTACATTGAATGATGCTTGACGATGTGTGAAATCGTCCGTGTTACAATTGAGTTGATATACAGGTAAATAGACCCCTGAGCGATGATCCAAATAATTTTTTCGAGCGGATTAGAGAGTGGTCCTGCCAAACACAAAAAAGTGTGGGGTTTGGAGCTTTCTCCGGGGGGACACTCTCACGCTCAAGGAAATATTTTAATAGAAGAATTTATGTTAAGACAATAAGCGAGAACGTATATCAAGCGTATTATGTGCCAAATTTGTAACTGAGGATTGTTTATATACCTTCCCCTAAGCTTGTGAGGGGGTAGATTATGATGCATGAAATTCGTGGTCAAGGGATTTTACCACATATTGATGTAATGGAGCATGTTATGGAGCAGTAATGGTTCAAGCTATAATGGAACGTATATTTTAGAGCCATCACTATAGCAATTCATGAAGTAATGTCTATGTGATGTCCGGAACGATCATTGAAGAGAATATAACCATTACTTGAGGTAGAGGATGACATGTATTGTATTGAGCATAAATGACCGAAGTGACCTACACAATGTAGGCAATAAGAGAACGTAGGCGTCTTGTATCTTACCAGTTATGAGGGACGGAAGGAGACATGCACCTTGTCGGACAGAGGATGACATGCATCATATCGGTTGAAGATATAAGGGTGGCATGCATTGTACTAAAGTTGGACCTTGTTGATTGAGGCCCGCTATCGAGATGAGCCCATGTTGGCTCAAATGTGATATGACCTTTATCACTCTATATGAGTCTTGAGAGTACCAGATGTAGGGTGAATGATCTCACTCATTTCAATGTTTGTTATGTTCCTAGCATGTCTCGTATTTCTTTATCTATCTCTTAGCTTTGTCAATCCCATAATGTTTCTTTTGAATTACTACCCTCTAAATTTATTTGAAGGATCTTCAGACCAGAACTCCTATGATTCAATGAACGTTAAAAATGGATTGTATGACCAAACTCCCCATTTCCAGTTTTTCACAGTGAATAAAATAACAAAAATTGTTTGGCATTATCATCTTGGTCACACAGTTACACCCATTTTCACGATATTCTTTGTCAATACGATCTATGTGTTGCCACCACGACTGTTTATTACCATTGTTTTGCTTGTCGATCTAAAGAATAAAATTCACAAACTTTCTTTTGCTACTTCAATTTTATGTTATTCCCCTCCTCTAAAGATTAATTTCACCGACGTTTGGACATGCCCGATTGTGTCGTGTGATGGTTTCAAATATTACATAATTTTACCAAGTATACACGGTTCTGTCCATGAATTCGTATATATGATGTGATTGGTGTTGTTATGCGTTTTAAGGCTCTTGTTCAAAAATTCTTTGATACTACAATCAAAATTATATTGATACCGAGAATGAATACATAGCCTTTAAATGTTATCTGGCACAAGAAGGTATAATTCTTCAAACCACACCCATGAACACAATGTTTTTTCCAGAGATTTCATCTTATCTTTATTATCATACATTTTATCTATGTTATTTAATATTTAACCACGATTGTTATATTTAAGGGGAAAATTAATTAGGGATAAACACTTTTGAGGGAAATATTTAGGGAAGAAACTCACTTACACTTCTAAAATTTGGTTAACGATCAACACACTAATTATCTAGGTTATTTAATATGGAAAATTAGGGATAAGGACACAATCTGAAATATTTTTAAGTAACAGGACAACTACATATTTTTTATAAGGAGAAGGACAATTGCATAATTTTTATAGCGAGAAGGACAAACGGTGAATCCGAAAATCGGTGAATCTCCTAGTGAATCCGAAATCGGTGAATTTCGATAGTGAATTTCGACGATGAATCCCGAAAATTAGTGAATTTCGACGATGAATTTTGAAAAATAGTGAATTTCGATGATGAATTTCGTGAATTGAATTTAAGCGGTGAATTTCGAACACAAGTGAATTTCGATGAGTGAATAAATAGTTTTGTCCTTTATGCAAAAGTTTTAAAAAACTGTCCTTCTACTCAATTGATGAAATATTTCTGTCCTTCTCCCTCATTCCCCCTATTTAATACCTATATTATTATATTTAATGATATAAAATAACTGGGAAAAAGACTTTTTAGTTTATGTGGGAATTTTTTAGACTGTACGGTTTATTCTTCTTATGTTTTTAGCATGTCCTGCAGATTTTTTTAGATGTGCTTTTCTTACGCTTATCATTAAATTAGATTGAGAGACGATTCTATTCTTTTATTTCACATTTAATGGAAATAAATATTATACAATAACATGAATATTCTTCTTATGTTCGCTTTTTTTTATGTTCATTGTTAAATGGTAAACCCTACCATTAAGGGTCCTCACCCCGATCCCACAGTGAAAGTGAGAGAGGTTAATCAGTAACCTAAGAGCTCCAACATGGGTCGTCTTTGAAACCTCTCGCCTTTGAAGGTGTTATCAATCGGAAATCAACCCCATTACGGGAATCGAACCACGACACTTAAAAAACAGCAATAGATTTTTGCGGACGGCATTTTTGCGACGGAACTTATTTCCGTCGCAAATTTACGTTTATGACGGATATTTTAATGTTTGCGACGGGACACTTGGCGGGACCGATTTTTTTCACTTGGCGGGCAATTTTGCGACGGAATTTTTATCATTTTTGCGACGGACCATCGAATAAAAGTTTTATTAAATTATTTTATTATTCTAAATTTAGATAAACTTTATGACGGACTTTATTAGCCGTCATAAAACGGAGTTTTTGCGACGGAATTTTTATTGTTTGCGACGGAATATTTAATAAATTTTTATAAATTATTTCATTATTCTGTATGCACATTGTTTGCGACGGAATTAGGTTTTTTTTGCGACGGACATTAGTTTCCGTCGCAAAATGGCGGATATCGATGATTTCCCCTTTTCTTCCTCATTTCACTTCTTTATCTCCTCTTCTCTCCCGCCGCCCCACCCCCACCTCCTCGCCTGAAGCTCTTCCGCAACGCCACCTCCTCCCACCACCGCCACCCACCCACTGTGTATGCTCTTCCCTCCCCTCCTCCCCTCTCCCTAGACCCGATTCCCCCCTCCTCTCCCGCACTTGCGATATGTATGTGTATATTTTTTTTTTTTCGTTTTATATATATATATATATATATGTATGTATGTATATGTGTATATATATATTGTATATGTATGTATATTTTTTTTTTATTTCGTTTTTTATATATATATATATATGTATGTATATTTATATATATATTGTATATATATGTATGTATATTTTTATGTATGTATGTATATGTATATTTTATGTATGTATGTATATGTATATTATTATGTATGTATTATATGTATATTTTTATGTATGTATGTATATGTATATGTATATGTATATATATATGGTATATGTATATTTTTTATTTCGTTTTTTATATTTTTTTATATAGTGTATCATATGTAGTATAGATTTATAGATATATATGTGATGCTATGTGATGTTTGCATATAAAAGAAACTGATTTAAGAAAAAAAAAAAAAAAAAAACTAAGGATCTTATTGAATGTTGGTTGTGGTGATGCTATGTGATGTTTGCTCGGTTGGTGCTTGGTGATGGGTGGTTTGGGGTTTTGATTGTTTTGTGTTAGATTTTGGATGAAAGTTCATTTTTTTGATGAACTTTTGACCTATGTTTATCTCACTTTCTTACTATCAGAACGAACTCAAAATCAGTTGGTCTAAGAAGATAAAATGCTCATAATATTCTGAATTATAATCCCTTAAATTTTCAGCTCGTTTGGGCTTCAACCCGACATTCAAAAACACCACACAGCCTAATTAGCTCCCAGCCGGACAGTTTTGACTAAGCAGTTTGTGACCAACTTTTAACTATTATAAAGGCCTCAAACCAGAATGGTTTCTCAATGAAAAATGTACCCCTATATGCAATATATAACACATCAAAAATTCAGCTCATTCCAAGTAGTATAGGGTACTCAAAGTTGACACAAAACCACATCAGAAAGCTGTAAAACAGATTTTCAATATCGATGCGTTTTTGTTTGACATGGTGTGTGATGTGTGATGGATGAAAATGAGATCTGAAATATGCGTTTTGTAGCTTGCATTCTGAGCTTTCCAACCATATAAAGAAAACGCAATTTGGTGTGCGGCTATACTTACCTAACTTTTTTTTTTTTGGCAGGTCCACTTACTTTGCTGCACTTTTTTACAGTTTCTGAAGAAGGTGTTGTAGTTACTCGGCTTAGCAAACAAAGAAATTGCTTGAGGTCAGTGTAGTTAGAGGTGCTACTGCAAATCTCAATAGTTAGGGGATCTATTGCAAAACCCGTGAGTTCTGAGATCTGAGAAAATCTTGCTTTCCTTGCACATATTATTAATTAGTATAAACGCCTTTTTATTATAATTGCATTTAGATTAGTATAAACGTCATTTTTCGTGTCAAATAGATGTCAGGTAGAGGTAGAGGTAGAGGTAGAGGTAGACGCGGTAGGGGTAGTTCCTTGCACCTTGGATTGCCGGTTTTTATAGTTATTTTTTTAATATTTTTTTATATAGTGTATCATATGTAGTATATATTTATAGATATATATGTGTTGTAATTATAAGTTAGGAAAATGCTTACTTATGTGTATTAGTTAGATAAGTTAGGAAAATGCTTAAGTATGTGCAAAGCCGGATGTTGGTTGAATTGGTTGAATTGGTTTGTTGAATGCTTAAGTATGTGCAAAGCCGGATGTTGGTTGAAAATGCTTAGTTTAGAAACCGGATGTTGGTTGAATTGGTTTGTTGAATTTGGATTGAAATGATGATAAGTATGTGGTTGAATTGGTTTGTTGAAAAGGGTCTTTGTTTCTACCCGTTTGGAAAATGGTACTGGGGGGTACTTTGTTATACGGCAAAGCCTCCGAATTATTTTGACGTCGAACCTTTGACCATGAATTAAAAATTTAGGTTAAAGTGTTGTTAGTTTCATAGTAAGTTGAGTAAAACCTGAGTTTGCAAAAGTGTTGAGACAACCTTCAAAGACTATTGTTAGTCTCATATTTTGTATGATATGATGTGTAGGATTGAAAATGAAGAGAATAGAACGGAGTTGGATGTACGAGAGGTTGGATGCTAACAAGAAATTTAACCCGGTATTTGTGAATGGAGTGGAGGAATTCATAAAACATGCAAAGCAGTTAGATTCGTTTCGGGCAAATAATGGAATGATGAAGTGTCCATGTAGTAAGTGTAAGAACACTAAATTTTCAATCGAACATGACGTGAGATTACATTTAACTAAATATGGGTTTTGCGCAAACTACTATGATTGGGTGTGTCATGGTGAAGAGTTTCCCATTCGATCAACGTTCAAAGAAGAACGGAATGTGAACCTTATCAGGACATGGTTAATGACGCACACGTGATAGGATTGATCACGTAAGAGAAGAATTTCTTAACCAAGAGGAGAACAATGAGACACCAAACCACGAAGTTGCATCGTTTTTGAAATCTTTGAAAAACGCAGAGGAACTGTGATGTGATGGAAGTAGTGTCTCCGCATCGCAGCGGCTTCTAGGTTGCTCACTTTGAAATGTGATCACAACCTCTCTCACAAATGCGTTGACGGGTTACCGGTTTGATAGGAGATATTCTTCCGAAGAATAACTTAATGACCTCGAACTTCTATCAAACCAAAAAGTTGTTAAAGGCATTAGAGCTACCCCATGAGAAAATACACGTGTGTCCGCGGGGTGTATGTTATTTTGGGAGGAGGACGAAACCGGACAAGTGTCGGAAGTGTGACCTTGATCGATATAAACCGAAACGAACGCAAGAGGTCAACGTGTGCCTAACAAAGTGATGACTTATTTCCCGATTGGACCTAGACTCCAAAGGTTGTACGCCACGAAACATATAGGCAAGGAAATGAGGTGGCACGCGGAAAACCCCAGGACAAGCGGTATAATGGCCCACCCAAGTGATTTGAAGCTTGGAAGCATTTTGACCAAATGCACCACGAGTTTGCTAAGGAGCCTAGAAATGTGCGGTTAGGACTTTGCATGACGGTTTTGCACCTTTTGGTAATTTTGGGAAGAACTACTCTTGTTGGCGATCATGGTTACACCATACAATCTTCCGCCTGGTTGTGCATGAAAAGACAGTTTATATTCTTATCGATTGCTTGTACCGGGGCGAAAAATCGAAAGGAAACCTCGATGTTTATTTGCAACCATTGATTAAGGAGTTGAAGCAATTTGTGGGAAACAGGGTTGTTTACTTACGATGTATCCACAAAATGTAATTTTCATATGAAATTTGCACTAATGTGGACTATCAATGATTTTTCTGCGTATGGCATGTTATCCGGGTGGACTACGGTGGTGTGAAAGCTTGTCCTTATTGTGGTGATGGAAACAAGTCGTTCGCTCAAACATAGTGGTAAATGCACTTGGTTTGATTGTCATCGGCGATTTCTCCTCGAAGACCATATTTTTCGTGACCGATAAAGGTTTTTGAAGTCCAAACAAGGTATGAACACGCGACTCCACCCGTAGATTGAGTGGTGAGGAGGTATGGGAATTTGTACAACACCTACCAAGCATCATTGATGGCTCGATTCGAGACTTGAAGCGGCTTAAAAACTCAAGAATGGTTGGTGGAAAAGAAGCATTTTTTGGGATCTTCCGTATTGGAAAACATTGTCGCTTCGACATTGCCTGGATGTGATGCACATTGAGAAAACTTCTTTGAAAAATCGATTGACACGGTTATGGACGTTAAAGGCAAGACTGCTTGTGGTCCAAAATCTGCTAAAGATTTGAAAGAGCTTTGCAGAAAGCGCCCCGATTGTACACTTGTTCTTGACAAGCATAAAAGAAAAGTGTTGTGTGAATGGGTCACCAAGTTGAAATTCCCTGACGGTTATGCTTCAGACCTGAGTAGGTGCGTAGATCATGATGAATACATTCTACGTGGTTTGAAAAGCCATGATTGTCACGTTTTTATGGAACGCGTTTGTTGCGGTTGCCTTCGAGAATTGATTCGAAAAATGAATGGAATGCATTGGACCGAGATAAGTCAATTCTTTCGAGACTTGTGTCTTCGCTACACTAAAAATAGAAGGCGTGATTCGTTTAGAGAATAACATTTGCCGAGATTATTTGCAAGTTAGAGAAGATTTTGCCTCAGGCGTTTTTAACTCGATGGAGCATTTACCGTACACTTGCCGTATGAGGTCGAGTTGGTGGTCCGTGCAATATCGATGGATGTATCCATTCGAAAGGTTTTGAATCACTTAAAACAAAAGATTGGTAACAAAGCTTTCGTAGAGGATCAATATGCAATGCGTATTTGTTGGAAGAGATTTCAAACTTACATTCTATGTATTACGATGATCATATTGAAACAAAAGCAAAGAATCTTCTTTGTTGGTGAGACTTCGGCATCGCAATCGCTTTGATTTACCCGAGTTATTCCGTGATCATAATGGTACAACAAGCTG
The DNA here is from genome assembly GCA_026214975.1 of Gentiana macrophylla. Taxonomy (NCBI): domain Eukaryota; kingdom Viridiplantae; phylum Streptophyta; class Magnoliopsida; order Gentianales; family Gentianaceae; genus Gentiana; species Gentiana macrophylla. The sequence continues at coordinate 30,284 of JAOBSW010000872.1, forward strand.
GGAAGTGCAAGACGAGGTTCTTGGATAATAAAGAATATGACTTTGTGCACAAGTATGTATTGGCTAATCATGAAATCATGAAACCGTATGAACTGTAAGTACCTCATTACTACATACATACAATGCTTAATGCTTTTTTCGAACAAATATACATTAATCGACAAAATGATTCATTCTTAGATTGTTCGAGCAATTTATTCGTGTTCAATGACCTCAATTGACCTCGGCAGATATTTGGAATAAACATGAACATGAATTTACCAAATGGTTTGGACAACAAGCATCATTGTTGAATGATGATTTGCTAAAAGCTTTGGCAAGTGGTCCTTCTCGTCAAGTCAAAACTTGGAAACGTTATTCGATTAATGGCTACAACTTTCGGACATTCAACCGGGCAAGCGATATTGGTAAATCTTGATCAACAACGGAGTTTGTGTCGATTCCACGGAAGGTGCCGACTATTATGGCACTTTAAATGAAATCATTGAGTTGGTGTATTATGGACATTCGATTTGTCTACAAAGCCGTATTGTTCAAATGTGATTGGTTTGATAATTACGAGCAGGGCATGAATGTGCATAAAGATTATAAGATAGTTGAAGTTTCATCGTGGTAGGAAATATGGCGCTTATGATCCATTTGTTACGGCTTATCAAGTCGAGCAAGTCTACTATGCTCCATATCCAAGTTTGAAAAAGACAAAGATCAATGGTCGGTTGTTTTCAAAACAAAGGCAAGATCGACTATCGATGCTCCCGTCGAGAAACCGTTTTCCAAGAACAAGTGATCAATGATGTTTCCCGATTATCGATCCTCTTAACATTGTCCACCAAGATCTTGATGTCGATGTTGACTCCGATGTTGGGGATAATGACTTGGATGATGATGAGATGGAGGATTTCATTCAACAAGAAGATGGAGAGGAAGAAGAATCGGTTGATGATCTACAGATATCGATGAAGAGGAGGAAGAACTCTTCCATTCTAGTAGTGATAGTGAATAATAATGTATTAAATATTTTATTTTGTCATGATAGTGAATAATAATGTATTAAACATTGTAATTTATTATTAATTAGTATAAACGCCTTTTTATTATAATTGCATTTATATTAGTATAAACGTCATTTTTCGTGTCAAATAGATGTCGTAGAGGTAGAGGTAGAGGTAGAGGTAGACGCGGTAGGGTAGTTCCCCTCCCCGGGGCGTCTTCCCTCCTCCTGCACAAGCGAGTTTGGATGATGAGATACACCGGATGAGCGAGGAGGATTTTGGTGTCATTGTCAATGGTGACCTTGGATTGCCGCTTTTGGATCCCGAGGAAATGGTAAGTTAATACATATCTTGCTTTAATTTGTTTGTATTTTTATTTATATTTTGATTAACCAAATATATTAACAACTTATTGTTTTCAATATGACAGTTTACCGACAACTATGTCAAGAAAATGGCCAAGAACGCCATAATCGGTGGCTTAACACTTTTGCCACCACGTGGCATAATGCCGACCAGGAGCAAAGAGGATAGGTGGTGAACGCATTTAGTGGTACGTCGTTCATATAAATATAACTATATATAAATATAACTATAATTATAACTATACATATAACATATATATATATAACTATGTTGCGAGGTCATTTCGACTTTCGATTCACGCCACAGCGCTGGTTAGGGAAGCTTTTGAGCGGTATGCTATCAACAGGGTCCACGATTATATGTATCGGGCTCAAACAAACCCCGTGCTCGGCTTTGGATGACCCGGATATTCTCCGTCGATTCGAGGAGTGGATTGGGAGTCCCGTAAGCAATTATTCAATATTTAATTAACAATACTTGTTATATATATATATATATGTATGTACTAACTTGTTTATCTTATGTCGAATAGGCGTTCAGAAACATCTGCGAAAAGAAGCTAAACCGAGCTTCGGATCCGGTGAGGAAGGAAGATCCACAGGACACATGCTGCGGGCGACGACGCGGCGTTATCGATTTCGCTCGGGCCATGGAGGACAATAGAGGAGGCGCCCTATCGGTCGGTGATCCGGTGAGTAGTTCGAAGAAGAAGAAGTCGGGCAACTTCGTCTCGAGGAAGTTTGAGAAAATCATGGCACGTTATGTATTCTAAATATTATATATACATTATATATATATCATGTAATTATTGTTACTAACAAATTTATATCATACTTTGCGGGACGTCTTCACCTCGAAGAAAGCGAAAGCCAGTGAGACGCTTGACTGACACCACAATCGGCAGTCGCGTCTTTATTCTGAAGCATTTGGTGGTTACGACAAGAAGGGAGAGTTTTTGGCATGGGGTCATTTGCCTCCATGTACTACGACGAAGCTCTTCTTTGCTCGACACTCATCCGCCGAGACATACTCTCGGGCATAATCACCCGTCTCACCTGAGGAGATGGCGAGAGAGACGATGACTCATGCAGAAACCAGGCGAGGTTGGAGGAGCTAGAGAGAGACGTAAAGCGTCCAGGATGATGACTAGCCTTGAGATGGGCGTGGATTACCCAATGTTAAGCGATCCATCCTCGGGAGGATGCAACCCGGCAGTGAGGCAAAGACAGAGATGACCATTCGATCATGGACCTGGAGGAGGTGGCGTGGGTTTAGGTAGTACACCGGTCCGATTGGGTGACATTGTTTTGATACATTTTTATTTATTTTGGCTTATCGTATCCCCTTTGGCGTATTTCTTGACATTTCCTTTGGCGTATTTTTGACATATCGGCTTTGATATCGTATTCCCGTTTATATTGTTGTTGTTGATAGCCGGTAGCAATTGTAATGCTACCGGGAAAATTAAGGCTGTTTTGCGGTGGTGGTTTGGCCGCAAAACAAAGCGACCATAATTCTGTTTAATTTTATTTTTGCGACGGAATATATCCGTCGCAATATGGAATTTGCGACGGAAAAGGCTCATTTTGCGACGGATATGAAAAGATCTAAAAATAAATAAATTATTTAATAAAAATAAGTTGCGACGGATTATACATTTTTTGCGACGGATGATACATTTTGCGACGCAATTTTACATGTTTGCGACGGAATATTTCCGTCGCTATTTGTTATTTGCGACGGACTATACATTTCTTTGCGACGGAAATTATAATTAAAAATAAAAATAAAATACGTTATTATCCGTCGCAAAAGCCGTCGCAAACAATTTGCGACGGAAAACCCGTCGCAAAACTGGGGTTTTGCGACTAAAAAATGCGACAAAGAAAATTCGTCGCAAATCCGTCGCAAACTAGGGTTTGCGACGGAATAACCCTTGTTTGCGACGGTAATCTTCCGTCGCAAAACTGCTGTTTTTTTGTAGTGTGACCTCCAGCTTAGGTTAGAGGCTGCACTACGCACCCATGCCTTCACCACTAGGCCATATCCAGAGGATTTTTTTATGTTCATTGTTAGTTAGATAGATAGATGATTATGTATTTTACTAAGTTATATAATATTATTGTTCTTCTTACGCTTATAGTTACGGTTTTTCATTTTCATTTGACGTATGCTTTTGTTATATAGATAAATCATTATAATTAATACAATTTTTGAGTTTTACAACAACAACAACAAAAAAAAAAAAAAAAAAAATCATTATAATATTTCGTTTAAGTTTATCATTTTGTTTTATTTTCTCAAAGGTATCCTTTTGAGTTGATGTGAGTTAATTTATTACGTTTACTTTCACGTAAGCCTTTTTAAATAAATAATAATAGGTGATAAATGTCTAGATGATTATGTTTATGATTAGATTAGATAAGATTATATTAGATATATTGATTTTTTTATTGAGTTTAACGTGCATTTTTTTAAATAAATTTAATTTTGTTTTGTTGGACACACATTCTAATTAGACACATCACTATCTTTTTCTAAGTTTATCATCTTGTTTTATTTTTCAATGGTATGTTTATAATTTTTTTATTTGTTGTGAGTAATTTTTTATGTGGGGCTTTTTTATGTTTAGTTTCACGTAATTTTTTTTTTTAATATATGATTGATAAAAATAATATGAGATAATTATGTTTATGATAAGAGTAGATAGATGGTTGGTAATTTTAATAGGATTTAACGATATAAATGATGATGGATTTTTCGTTAATAAATATTAAAATTAATTCATTGTTATAATTATAATTGTTAAAGAAGGTGATGCAGAATAGTTGAATAAATATTATTCATTATAATTGTTAAAATTTACGTGTTGATTGTTCTATTCATTATTACATTAATAATTTAATAATCATTCCTTTTATAGGTAGGTTTATAATTGATTGGATAGATATATATGAAATTTAATTAAGGCGTATGATTGATTGGATTTATATATGGAACACTAAATTAAATTTGTAACAATTTTCAAGGGAGAAAACACTTGAAGGGTGAAACACACCGGCTCTTTTATAATAGTAATGATAATGATAATGACGTATACTATTTTTCTTTTTCTTTCACTGTGATTTTTTCAAACGAGGTTTTAACGAACCATGTTCATTGTATAGTGTAAAAAGACGGTCAAAGACGAGTGTTATAAATATTGTATGTGTGGATGTCCAATCGTAGAAATATATATATATCTTGTGTAAAATACTAGCCTGCAACTTTTCTTAACGCCATGTCTAAAAGCAGGCACGACTACACAATTTCAGATGAAGCAGACCGTTGACAAGTAAAAATGACTAAACATTTTTTTACGAAGACTCAGACTATTGACAAGCAAACACAACTAAACTAAGCAACTTCTAATGAAGCATACAACTAACAAACATACACGACTAAACAACTTCTGATAAAACAGACTACTGACTAAACAACTTTTTGAAAAGCACCCGTTTTTATTCATAAACCTCTGCCATTGTCAAACGAGAGGGACGACGAGGCTGCATGCATATTATTATTTTCGGCTAGAAAAATACATATTTAAGTACAACAACTACACAGAAAACTCCTCCTATGATGGCTAAACAAGTACAGGAGTTCTGGTACCATAAGCTAATCTCTGACTTCTACTTATTGGGAGATGAACATAAACTTCATGAACCTCCTGTTTACAGACGTCACCTCTATCTCTGTCTATAGCGTAGCACACGTATACCGTTTCTATCACGTTATCCAGAACATGCACAAAATGACTCAGCACCACGAACAAGAGTAGCCAAGCCATAACAGCCACAAAGTATGCATCCGGCCCAAGATGCACGATCGCTTTCAGTATAATGCAAACCTGGATGATGTAAAATCAATAATTGGATTTGGAAGGAGAGAAAAACCAAGTTCAACCCTTGATTTTACTGGAGAAGACAAAATAAACAGCAGAAGTACAACTTACCAATATTGCATATATCGAGGACAGAACGAATATAATTCCAGCTAAAAGACGAGTGGACACAGTCTCTACAAAAGCAGCTGAGAGAAGATTCCGTTTCAAAAGCTCATAAGTCATCTTTGCAGAGGTGCAGTAAGCTTCACCAGTAATGGCTGCAAAGTTGATTGTGAATTTATTGAGAAAGTCGAAAGCTGACATGAAGGCGTTAACGCAACACCGCATCATGAGGTTCACAATTCCAGAAGCATCGTCTTGTCTTGCATTATCAACCATTGCACGTACCATACGTACAATGGCTATGAGTAAACCAGAAAGACAAATTGTGCCTGAGGACGGGCCAAAAGCATTTCTGCCATTGTTGTGCAGAAGGATCAGAACATATTAAAAAATTATGTTAGTAATGCATCAAAATTCTAACACGACACTTTTATTCTTTGCATTTAATGTTTTTTACTTCACGGTTACAGAACAGCAAGTTTAAGCACGATGACTGACAAACTTAATTGAAAATTATGGCCAAAACAACCACCACTACCAGTTTGCCCTATGGCATTCAAACATGCTTTATTGATCAGGGGGGCGGATGTATGTAACATACAATGGGATCCTCAGACCCAACTCAACCAAAAAAAATGTAGTAAATATTACACTAGGAAAATTTTGTGCTCCCGCTGAAAATAAATAAATTATTACATGAAAAAAAATTGTGCACCCGTTGAATGTTTGTTTCCCAGAAAGATACAGTTGACCATGAGATAGAAGTTCTTAAATAATGAAATGTTCTCCAGGCTGACAAGGTTTCTGGAATAATTTGACGATATGCGTTCTTAATGTATGAGTCCATAGAAATCAAATACAGTATAATTTTTCCAAGTGGCAAATTATAGGCACAACAGAATCCCTAAACATCCAGGTGGGAGTAGTTTTTCAACTTTCTTGTAGGTTTGTGCAAGAGCATTGTACTAAGGCCAGAAAATATGAACATCTCCTTCCTCAAGTTACCACCCAAAGAATCCTCATCTCTATAGAGACATACAATTAATTCATAAGTGTTTAGTCGTTAATTACATTGTCAACAGGTTTTAATTATATGTTTGCTCTCTAGTTTCTTCCATTTCGGGTACGGTCGACTTTTTTTTTTTCCAATTATGCAATAAATTCACTCTCTTAACATATCTGAGTCAACTAAATTAGTATAATGTAGGTTTAAATGCTTTGATCACCTATTACACTAGGTAAAAATAGTTGATAGGTGTGTATCTATCAGAATACATGTTTATCTTCTGATGTTTATCCTGTCAGTTGTGATATCAAGTAGATAGGAGTTCTATGTCTCCCACACCAATTAAATCAACCCCTCATTCAAGAAACTCCGACACGAATTCCACAACCATCCGTACCTCACTGATCACAAACCTTCAGTACTTACACACCTTAAGAACTCTTTCCGAGTCAAAACTAAAAATTGAGTGATGCTGTGGACAACAGACAGGTCAAGTTTCTGATGAAGCATGGCTCGGTGGAAGTTATACTTGAACATGCAGTCATTTAAGATTTAGTCAAACTCCCGGCAACAAAGAGCCAAGGCCCATGTTGCGACTGAGGAGATAGTACTGAGCCAACGACCAGCCACGAGCCAAAAAGCCTAGAGTCAAGAGCTACAGAGTCTAAAGCCCATGAGCCAAAAAGCAGTGGATCATGAGTCAAGAGCTGTGTCATCTTCTTTGTTGATTGTTCGTAGGACACAACCTCTCGAGTATGCTATCAAGATGGTCATGTATGGTGTCCATGCTCTAGCTTGAGGAGGAGTATTAAAGATAAACTTAAGTGTATCTTTGTTAGTTGATAGGTTTGTATCAGAAGACGTGTTTATCTCCTGATGTTTATCTCGTCAGTTGTAGATAGTAGTTTTAAGTCTCTCGCTATTGGTATTTGGTAGAAGTTTATCATATTAGGAGTCTATCTCCTAGTTTGTGTGTCTATATTATTGTAATTAACGTTTGGAAAGAATACAAATCCTAAGTTTACAATTTCTGAGTCCGAAGATTTCTAACAGCACTATCTTGGGAGAAATTTCATCAGTCACATGTCCTAAGAAACAACAATCGGCATGCTATCTAATAAAACACCAGGATTATGATAAAATCTAAGAGATAATAAGCAAGTCAACATGCAAGCTTTCTTACTATACCTAAACTTCAAATGAAAACTTAACAAACTGTAACGAGAAAGAAAATGAAAAAGAAATAGATTAAAACGGTACCTCAAGGAGCCTCTTAAACTCCTTTTCGGCCTCGCATAGTCCTTGGAGAAATACCATTGAGCAATAGTGCCACTAATCACATAAACCTGAGCTTCTATCATTGCTGTGGCAGACCACAGCATTGTCAAAATAGCCAATGCCATGTACGCAGGCACCCACTTGTCTTCTTTCCAAACACAACTATACTCACCATGTTTCTCCTTAGGCACAATCTTCCCATTAAACCTAGAAAAAACTAAGAACACAACAATCGGCACATAGTAGATGAACAACCCGAGGATCAATCCTGGAAGAACCCACAATAAGCCCAAATTCTGGGACAAACCACTGGAAGCCACCCTGATTATATTGACAGTCAACTCAATCCTATGCCAGTTCACTACAAAAATCCAGGCAATCACCCCAATGATCAGGAAAACAAAAACAAGGATCAAAATTCGATACCCCAAAGGAAAAGCATCACTACAACTAGAGCTCACAGTACAAGCAACAAACCAAAAAACATTAATCGCTATCGGAACTATGACAAAAAAAGGAAGTGACAGATAAACTATCTGCTTAGTGTACTTCTTTAGCATAAAAAGCACAAATAAAACAAAGGGACCACTTAAAATAAAGGTGATAGCAAGAGTCCATATCAATGTCTTCAAAAGGCCAGTTTTTGAAGAGTTCGCCCAAATGGGTCGGGTCGATATGGCGGATTCCTGGAAAAGGGTACAAGAGGAGGAGGTGGAATTGTAAACAAAAGAGGAAACCTGTGAGTGATGATGGTTTCTATGAATTGAGGCGAAAAATCCAAAGCCGAAAGTGGCGAGAACAAAGAGGGAGAACAGGAGGAGGAAAGAGATGTCTTTGAAGGAGCGATGACCGTAATTATAGGAGATCTGGAGGAACTGTGATTGTTCATCGACGCTCTCAGAGGTGGAAGCAAGGAGGGGTTGGCTTGGGGAAATAGGATCAAGGAGGCTAAGGGGCAGTTTGTGGGGTTCTTCAGTGGTGTCCATGGCATCAGGAGGAGAAGAGGAAAGACAATTGTGGCCGGTTTATGGCGGTGAATGTTGGCGGAGACTGGAGGATTTGGACAGGTAGGTGATGCTAGAAGGTGAGCTGGCACATGTGGGCATGCAGAAGTCAGTCGTGATTATCCACCTGAGCTGGGCAGCTGGAGGAAGAACAAGTTCATTCAACTAGCATTTTTCTGTTCTTCCGATTATTATTATTATTAGTACCATGTTCCTATTCAATTTCAATTGTCACAGTTCTTAAAATTAAAAATTCATTTTCTTATTTGTTGTAGTTATATTTTCAAAACATTATTTATATTATTTTTTATATCTACGCTTATGTATTAACGAGTGAAAGATTGAAAACAATATTACATTAATTATTTTCAAGAGGTTATTGTAATGGGGAAGTGGTAATAAAGGACAAAAAAAAAGTTGAAAAATAGGATTAAGGGCAGTGGAAAAAAAAAAATCGTGTGTTAAAGACAATTCCACATTTATTACACTGTTGGTTGCATTATCTTTCTGATGGAATCCACTATTCCATTTATTTGGTTTGTTCTTTTCATCCAATAAAAATTTCACCATCGTTTTACACATTTCAACTTTTATTTTGTCCTTTTTAACAATAAAGCCTATTGTAATTTGGTGTTGAGTCAAAATATAAACTACTCTCTTTAATATGTGTGTTTTGACAACTGCGATAGTTAAATGGGAATGAAAAGAGTATTTTCTTTTTCTTTCTTTTCTTTCGCAGTATCGTCGACAATTGTTTGAGGTATTATTCATTCGATGTCTTTATTTAAAGCACCAAAGATGAGACATCTACCAACAAGGATTGTTGCATCCACAAAGACACGATGTAAGATGGATTAGAACAAAAATATTTCCTACTGTCTAATTGTTAAAAATTAAAGTTTATTATTTTAGTGGTATGTTGATTTTTTTAAGTACTAGAAAATATTATTAAGCAATGTTCGTTAAACAAGCGGATAATGTAAATTAAATAGTGTTATTTATTTATAAGGACGTGTTTTGAGACTTAATTAGGCACTTAGGACACATTTAAAAGATCATTAGTTATAAGGACGGATTTCATTTATGTTTCCAATTTTACCCTTTTGCACATTTACGTCTGATACACAAAGAAGATGCATTTCCGAGTAGAGCTCTCAGTTCTCCGGCGATTTGCTATACGGAGAAGTTTCTCCGGCGGTTCCTCCTGACCGGTTTCAATGCTGCCTGAGTTATCTTCGATGCTCCTCTCTCGCTCTTCTTGCGCTCTCTTCTCTAGAACCCATTTTTCACTCGTTTGATTCATAGGTAAGAACTCACGAAGATACGAGGAAGTCTCTGTTAACTTTCATTTTGATGTCTGCGACGTGGCCTTTTCTAGTGCTAATACCAGTCCTTAACCGACGATTGTATCGGGTCAAATCTGTAGTGCTAGTATGGTGAGTCGAGTATCGTATCCTCGAGGAACTTTGTAATTCTTCTAAGTGTGGTTAAACACCAAAGAGCTTTTATTAACTCGATCTAAACCATGATTTTATACATGGATCACTCTTATTCTAGTCAACATAAAATAAATACGTAAATTAAAATTTATTCTAATATAATATATATAGATATATAAATATATATAGATGTGCATAAGTTGCAAAGTATATATATAGATATAAATATATAGATGCCAAATATATTTTTAGAGAACTAGCCAAAGTTTATATAATTGATTTATACGATCTTTTCGGTGAATGGAATGTGCTCGATCTTTAGGTTCAATTGAGTAAATGAAGCGTGTGATCTCTAAGGTTAACAATTCGTCCCTCACATTAGTGTGTGAAATTGTCGTATATGTCCATTGTCATCGATCCAAAGTCCACAATCTATTACGGTTTTTACGAGCAGGTCCGAGTGCGATTCTACCTTTGAATAAAAAAGGAGTCATTCCGTTCGTCAAGCGGTCAATTTTATTTAAAGGCTCCGGTTGTCAAGGCGGGCGATTCAATTTTCCGGTTTAAGTTTCAATTAAGCGATGAATTTAACATTATTACGATCTTGAGTACAAATTTTAATAAGATTCATCTTTTAGGACAAATCGCCCCGGGTAGGAAACTGGGTTCCGTTGTCACGTTTTCACTCGGCCAATTTTACCCTCCGGTTTTTCTATTAACGAGTTCATAACTTAATTACGAGGTATCAATTCATAATTAGATTATGAATTCTTTCAAGTCAAACTTTATCAATAGGAAAAGATTCAATTAACTCAATTTTCTTCAATTTTACTTAGACAAAGATTCCTTTACCGAAAAGATCGAAATAAAGCGATTACATAACTTTGGCTAGTTATTAGATTTAGCCTACTAACATTATACTTTAAAAGATAAAAGACAAAACAAACATAAATACTTTAGAAATTTTACCCGATTTATAACGATTGGATCGGAAGATGTGTTTTTCCGGATGCTACAACAACTTCAACAACATTGATCTTACGATAATTTCTCGAGCATTATGGCGATACTACTTTATTTATGGCATAAGGCCTATATATACATACTACTACTACTACTAAAGAGGTAAAAGAAATATATTTGGTACCCTTTTTTTGCCTGCCAATCTTCGCTCTTTTATAGGCAATTTTTCCCTTGCCGGATCGATCCGGGAATAAAAATATTATCCCAGGATATTCTCTCTGCAGGCCACATCTTTGGATAATCATTATGCCCTCTCGGATCGATCCGAGGTAAATCGGATCGATCCGGATAGATTTTTTCCAATCTTAATCCGAAACTTGATAAAATCATAACTTGAGCTCTGGATCTCCAAATGACATAATTCAAGATGCGTTGGAAAGCTCTTGAGGAGATCTATAACTTCCATGAAGACTTCTTTTTCAGAAAATGCCTTTTTACTGGGCCATTTGTTCGTTGAAAATATAACTTGATATGGCGTCACGAATCGTTGGTCCAGCGAACTTTAAATCTGGCAAGACTTCCTTTATTCCTTCAAAAGATATGATTTTACTCCACAAAATGTCGTCACTCGGGGTCTTGGTTTACCTAAGGTCCGTAAAATACCAAAAATACCCACGTGAATCGACACAACACTCCAGGTTATTAACCCGGTACAAAATTTATAACTTTTTATCATTTTTACTAGATTTTTATAGTATTTAGATTTATTCATAGCTATTAATATTTTATAAGATTATCGTTATAATTACTTATATTTTATATAAAAATAGTCGATAACGTATATAAAACATCGTAATTTTATCATATAAATGTTATACATCAACTACTCCCCACTTAATTCTTTGATCGTCCTAGAAGCAAAATAAGTTTGTAATATATAAAAATTACGATAAAAATAATATAAGTGGTAGATACAATTTTTAAATTAGTAAAATATCATTTCAATATTATAAACATATTAATTATATCTTTCTTAGAAATTAATAAGATAAAAGTGTAGATAACTTTGATAAATTATTTATCAACTATTATTCAAATGAAATTTCACAAAATCTACTCAATAAATATAATTAAAATTCTAGAATTATTTTCCTATCTCAACTTATATGAAATATTTGGAATCAAAGACTAAGTCAAGTAATTGACAAGATGGGCTTTTAGGATAGGACATTAGTCAATCGAAAAGATAGAAAAAGAAATCAAAAAAATAGAAAGAAGCAAGTAAATCGCGTCTTACACCTTCACGTTTGATCAAAAGCAGATTCGATTAATAAAATCTCCTTTTTCCAACTATTTTTCAGATTTTTCTCTTCTTTTTCAATATTAAGAACTAAAAGCGTGAGTGTGTGTAGAAAATCAAATTTACAAGCATTGCTTCATCAAGATTGATCGGAGTAATACTCTTTCGATCTAAAATTACGAGTCCGGTTTCCTTAAACTCGTAATCATTCTTGAGATCTTATGATTCGAATTTTTATCGGAGCTTTATACCTCATAGTGATATAGGACGTTTTAGATAACACCCTCGCACTCAAATCATTGGAAGCTACTACCGATATCCATCGATCAAAGATAAGGAAGATACACAGTATTCGATTAATTCTCTCTGTAAATATGGTGCTTTGTTCTTCTTTTTTTTTTTTTTTTTTTTTTTTTTTTTTTCACCTCAAGATACACCATCCTTAGCTTCGTGCTATCATATCCTTTCATATAAATGCGTACAAACTCGTGGGATTTTTAGGAAATGTAGACCAAAATAAGCCAAGTGGTCGGTTATGATCAAAAATGGCTATTTAAGTGAGGTCTTGATCACTCTAATCAAGGTTGAGGTAATTTTTGTGGTGTCAAAAATCTCATCATTCCTAATCCGATTCCATATTCATATTTCGTTTTACAAAGAAAATTATTCTAAAAATTCATTATAAATATAAGTATATTTGCTAAAATTTCATATGAAACTTACTTGATAATATTTATGTATAGTTACATATACTTAAAATCTTATAAAGATCTAAAATTAACATATATAATATAATTATAATATATCTACTTTATTTTACTTAATTAAAATCTATTCTTACCAATTTATATTGTTTTTATTCATACTAATTATATATTATCTAATTATTTTGTTCCAAGAAAAATTAAACTAAGTATTGAGCAATTAAGTATACATTTATATAAGAAAATTTTAATTTTTATTTACTAACTTACTTCCACTCCCCACTTACGAAATGACATCGTCCCGATGTTCAGTGAGTAAATAAAAAGTAGGTTGCAAATAAAATTAAAATTTTATTTGATTTTGATTATTATTTATTATTTTTAGCAACCATATATTATTTTGATTAAAGAAAATGACATATATATTAAACACTATTACAAACTATAAATAAAAGTAACAAACAACAAAAAAGCGATTAAACAACTAATTTAAACAACTACCAACTTAACAACATAACTTTGGCGATTATCAAACCGTAGATGAACATCCGGGAGTATCCACGGAAGTAATCCTAAGCGAGAATCACGAGATGGAAAAATCTCGTCATTAGCAAACTCAGAGCACGTGATTGATTGGATACAAAGGTGAGAGATAACCAGGCAAATGGTAGTGGTTTTCCCTATTACGTCTTTCTCTTGCAAAATTAATTGCGGTCTTAAAAATCAAAACTCCCCAATCAATGTATGCTCCACACCAATGCATACAGCAAAGAGATCTCATCATCCGTAACCCCCATAAAAATCTACAGTTGGATAGATCCGAGAATTAATGAAGCGTTTCCACGCCTTAAATGAGGGTAAAGCGAGTTGAGGAATCATAGTTATGATCAAACAACGGAAATCTGAATCGAAAGGCTCGCAGCGAAGACGATTTACAACATTATACGCATCCCCAAGTTCCCAAAGAAACTCGAAGTGTGGGTTTCGATCAAAAGTACATGGTGGGATTTGATAGATTTGATTTATGATGAGTGGTGAAAATGAAATAACGATTCCCTAATCGTAATAAGTTGAGATGAGGCTCATCGTCGTTATCTCGATGAGAGGCGCAAAGAAATCTCTAACAATCGAAATGTTTATTCGACCTCAGGAGTCCTTATCAACTTTTTCCACCCGCAACCTCGGATTAGATTACGTCCCCATTGATCAATTTTTTCAGTGTTTAAGCCTTTCTCCATCAGAATAGGAGAACGGACGAAATTTAGATGTCTCGGGACTTCATTATGAAAACAAGAGGCATGCCCTTCGGGGACCACACCATCAGGCGTATGTGGCTCATAACTATTAACCGAAGGAGAGGATCGGTTAGACATTTCTGAAATAGAGATTTAAAATAGAAGAAAGGAAAGAATGAGCAAAAGTTTGGCTGTTGCTCTTTCTTTTATAAATACATCTATCAAGCAAAAGTAGAAAAGATCTACTTTCTGCGCGTTTTTGTACTTTCCGGATCGATCCGAGATAGGGCCGGATCGATCCGGCCTCTGAACCAGTAATGTTGTCAGGTCGGTATACTCACGTCGGATCGATCCGGTGAAAAGCGGATCGATCCGAACTTTCATCATTCACGGACGTGAGTCGATTTTGCTTGAAAAATGCCTAGTTTTTTCTAGGGGACAAGTTTTCTTCCTATTTTTGGTTCATTTTCATTACGTTATAACGATAAATTTTAGTACACGATGCGTAATACTCTAATATGCAATGAAAACATGAAAATCGTATTAAAATAAAATCCTACTATGATCAAAACAACTTAAAATTTAACGAAAAAGAAATTGTACGAAAAATAAAATTGTTTCAATGTCTAAAACCATAGAATGTTTAAAAATCACTCCTCTTCATCACTCAGCTCGACGTGGCTTGAACTTGGCATAGCTTGAGAACGAATTCGATTCTTGGGATGGATCGTGAAAATAAGTTGACATCCGTACCGAGCTATCTAGTCCCATCGAGCTCATCTCTCTCGTGATATCAGAAAAAGTGCTTCCCCATCTCATCGTGGTATGGCCAAATGATCCAGATCCAGTCCATTCTGATGTCGCAGCTGCCATAGTACCTGTCGAAAAATCTCCTACACCACTAGTTTGAAATCCAAAAGAATGTGGCATTTGTTGGAAGTCTGAGTGAGGTGGCATCGGTGGAATGAAATCGGG
The DNA here is from genome assembly GCA_026214975.1 of Gentiana macrophylla. Classification (NCBI taxonomy): domain Eukaryota; kingdom Viridiplantae; phylum Streptophyta; class Magnoliopsida; order Gentianales; family Gentianaceae; genus Gentiana; species Gentiana macrophylla. The sequence continues at coordinate 45,534 of JAOBSW010000872.1, forward strand.
CAAGGTATAAGGCTGGGTTTGGCATTGCGGAATATCCATCTCGGCATAGGTAGGGTTTTGCAGTATATTCATTTGATATAAACCTCGTATGCCCTGACGTAAATCTTCAGACCATAATTTATTCCTTTCCGCAAAAACAGCCATATTGGCATTAGCACGATGAACATCATAGGCCATGGATTGAAACATGTCGTAAGTGATGGTATTCGGAAATTGAGTTTGAGTTTGACCCGATACACTGTCGGTTAAGGACTGGTATTAGCACTAGCTGGAGGAAGGAGGGACAGCAGTAGATGGAGTAGGCTGAGGTCGTTGACGGTTAGGGTCCAAAAAGTTTATTCTTCCTGCCGGCCTAAGTGGTAAACTAGGACCTATAAGTGTGTCATCCACCATCATCAAATTATCATTTGGGAGCTCGGGGACTCTATCGGCGACACAAGGAAGAAATAAAACACGGAAAAGGCATGTATTGCTGGTTCAGCGATCAGGGCAAATTCCTTGGCCCTTCTACACATTACTCTGCCTATATCCACAGGTACATCATTAACTATAGCCCAAGCAATGCACAAATCCTCTTTACCAAAAGATGTAAAATGCCGAGTCGGGTAAAGAGTATGACTAATAAAACGTTTAATGGCTTTCATATCCCGGATACATTTCCTATAGGAAAACCTGTTTTCATGCCAGACGGCAGTGGGATCTAACTCATTCTGGGCTACCGCAACAATATGATCAAAGTCTGCTGGCTCATCCAAATTCCAAACTGTATAATAATCCTCATTCTCCGGTATATCAGGAATACCATAAATAGCATTAATAATGTGAGGAGTAAACGGCACTGTCCTAGTTCTCAGGTTGACAGAGGTTAACTCACCTTCATCCGTAGCATTGTGAGTTGCTACCAGAGAATAAAATTCAGCTACTAAGGTGGTGTTAATTTCTCCCGACCTTAAACTGGCTAATTCCATCCAATGCCTCCTTTCAAAAATATCTTTTACCTCCCTTCCCAAATCTTTAAAGTCTAAGCCCCTCTCTATTGCAACTAAACATTGTCCAAATTTATTTTTCAATGCTTTCTTATTCATGAGCAGACGCAGTTCTTTCAAAACTAAGCGCCAATTCTTCTTACATTAAAGGCCTAGTTTCTATAACTGGAATTTGGGTAGGGATATGCGGTTTGCGTTTTTTACTAGCTTTCGATGATTCGGCCATTCTACGATAGTGACACAATAAAAACTTTATAAAACTTTTAAGTAATTTCATAAAGATCCTATTTATAAAATTTTCAAAAGTTATATAAAAATTTTATAAGTATTACAAAATTCACAAGGGTCCTAATTCCAATACTTCTAAATCTTCCAGAGTTCTGATGTAACGTTCTATCAACCTAACCTTAAGAAATGAGGCGTTCGAATTTTCTCTTTGATCTTCATCGGGATTTTCGGATAACCACCTAATCGTTCCTTCTTAACAACATTCAAACACTCATCCAGGATTTGGTTGTGCTCTCCTACATTTCCCTTCATGCTCACTTTTTCCACGACTTCTACACCTTCTTAAAACTTTGCCCTTCTCTTTATCGAACTCTCGAATTTCCATTACATAGTTCTTCGATCGATCTCTCTCAACAATTGCTTGTTTTTCTCAAAAGCGAAGCTTCTATTTTAAACGCGACATCTTTATCCAAGCCTAATTTCAAAAGCAGATATAAAATTCCTATTCTATCTAGAAAAGACATCCAGGTTCTTTTACGTCTATCCGGTAAAAGACGAAACTACTTTAAAAATAAAACACATAAAAGTAGAGTAAAGATAAATAGCACACTGGTATGCGGGTGAGTTTAACTCCTCGCTTTTGGATTTCTCGATTTCTCTGCTTTTTACTTTGTCGGAGGATCGATTAGTAGCATTATTTCTTCTTTCAGGCGGTTCCTTCTCCTTCCACAAATAACTTTACTCTATGGCCATTGGCTATAAAAGTTGTATTTCCATCGATTAGTTCAACGACTCCAGATTTGTAAACTCGTTACTTTAAATGGACTGTCCATCTTGATTTAAGCTTTCCGGAAATAACTTTAAGCGTGAATTGTACAAGAGAGCACTCGATCGCCTACATGGAACTCACGACTATAGATTCTCTTATCGTGAAAGGATTTCGTGCGTTCCTTGTAGATTCGAAGCGTTTTCATAAGAATCGAGGCGGAATTCTTCTAGTTCATCAATTGAAGCAATCTATGATCACCGGCTGACCTTAGGATCGAAATTCAAAAATTTAATAGCCCGAGAAGGCTCGGTGTTCTAACTCATTTGAGGAGATGACAAGACTTACCAAAAACTAACTTATAGGAGAACAACCAATTGGTGTTTTAAAAGTCATTCTATATGCCCATAATGCATCGTCTCAGTTTAATCGCCCGATTTTTTCGATTTGAATCCACTTTGTCTTTTCTACAATTCTTTTGATCTCTCTATTAGACACTCTACTGCACGACCACTGGTTTGCGGATGATAGGGCGTTCCTAACTTATGCGTTACACCATATTTTTCAATTATCTTGGTAAATGGTCTATTACAAAAGTGTGAACCTCTATCACTAATGATAGCCCTCGGAATGCCATAACGTGTAAATATATTCTTTTAAGGAATCGTATGACAACTTTGGTATCATTAGTGGGAAGAGCTTCAGCTTCTACCCATTTCGAAACATAATCTACCATTACTAGAATAAATCTTTTTCCAAAAGATATAGGAAATGGTCCCATGAAATCTATACCCCAAACATCAAATAACTCACATTCTAAAATAGGTTGCATAGGCATTTCATGTTTTTTAGATACATTTCCCCATTTTTGACAAGATTCACAGGATTTGACATACTTATAAGCATCTCTATATAGCGTAGGCCAATAAAAACCACATTGTAAAACTTTAAAAGCGCTTTTCCATCCTCCATGATGACCTCCGCCTCACGATCATGACAAAATGATAAAATACTTAAAATTTCATTATCAGGCACACACTTTCGATTATCCCATCCGAACATTTACGGAAAAGGTCGGTTCCTCCCGGTAATAAAATTTTAAGTCATAAAAGAATTTCTTCTTCTCTTTGCCAAGTCCAATGAGACGGAATATAATCAAAGTTAAGTAATTAATGATATCTCCAAACCAGGTGACATTTCCTTAGAAGGAATTCTATTCTTTAATAAGCTGCATGGTTGAAGGAGTATCTATTCTAAAAAGTTGTTCATCAGAAATGAATCTTTAATTTCTATTCCCTTTTCTCCATCATTTTCCATACTACTTAGATGATCGCTACTATATTCTCACTCCCTTTTTATCTTTAATTTCAATATCAAACTCCTGAAGTAAGAGAATCCATCTAAGAAGGCGTGGTTTCGCATCTTTCTTACTCGAAGAATACTTCAAAGTGAATGGTCTCAGTATAAATTATTACCTTAGAACCAACAATATACGATCTAAACTTATCTAAGCAAAAATTACAGCCACAGTTCTTTTTCGTAGTTGTATAGTTCGATTGAGTTGCATTTAACGTATGAGATGCATAGTAAATAGCTTTGAGAATTTTGTTATATCTTTGACCTAAAAGCGCTCCTACAAACTAAATCACTTTGGCATCACACATAATCTCAAACGGTAAATTCCAATGGTGCTATTAGCTTTGGTGCGATGAGTTAATCTTGTTTTTAAGGTCCGAAAAGCTTCCTTACATTTACTATCGAAGTTAAAAGGTACTTCCTTTTCAAGCAAATGACTTAGAGGCTTTGCTATCTTTGAAAAATCGGCAATAAATCTCTATAAAATCCTGCATGTCCAAGAAATCCTCTTAGAGTCCTTAGATTAAGCTCGGTGGTGGTAATTTTTCAATTACTTCAACCTTAGCTTTATCAACTTCAATTCTATTTGAGAGATTCGATGGCCTAGAACAATTCCTTACGATACCATTAAATGACATTTTTCCCAATTTAAGACCAAATTGGTGTCTTCACAACGTTGCAACACTCTTCTAAGTGCGACAAACATTTACCAAAAGAATCTCCGTAAACACTAAAGTCGTCCATAAAAATTTCCAAGAATTTCTCAACCATATCGAGAAAATATAGCCATCATGCATCTTTGAAAGCGTATTTGGAGCATTACATAAACCAAACGGCATTCTTTTATACTTAAAAGTTCCATAAGGACAAGTGAAAGTAGTCTTTCCCTATCTCTCTTTGCAATGAAAATCAGTAAATAACCTGAGTAACCATCTAAGAAGCGTAATATTTATGACCACTTAACCGTTCCAACATTTGAACTATGAATGGAAGTGGATGATGATCTTTCTTAGTATGATCATTTAGTTTCCTAAAATCAATGCACATTCGATAACCTTGTAATTTCTCTTGTTGGAATCCATTCATTTCTATCATTTTCTTTCTTTGTGAAACCTCCTTTCTTTGGTACCACTTGAGTTGGACTTACCCATTCACTATCCGATATGGGAAAAATTATTCCCATCTCTAATAGCTTAATGACCTCTTTCTTAACAATTAAGCGCAAATTTGGGTTGGAGGCGCGTTATGTTGAATACAAGGCTTAGCATCTTCCTTGAGAATTATCTTATGAACGCAAATCTCGGGGCTAATACCTCGAATATCGTGGACTCGTCCATCCAAAAGCTTTCTTATGCTTTTTCAACATTCTAAGTAATTGATCTTCTTGTTGCTCGATTAAAGCGATGAAATAATAATCGGTAATAGATTATCGTTTCAAGAAAAGCATATTTGATTTAAAGGTAATGGTTTCAAGTCCAGGTTCTTTGGCGGATCTTTATTGACGATTTAAGAACCTGGTCCTTCTAGTTCTAATTCCAAGTACTTATGCCATGGTGGCTTAAAGGTAAAACTTTTCAGTATCTAAAGAAAGAATTATCTCTTTCATTTCAATGTCTTCCTCATCTTCTTTATAGATAGACGAGTTAAGCATTCTTCTAATCTGTCTTCAAAAGTTGGTAATCGATTATCATAGACAGAATGAATATCTTCTATAAAAGAACATGATTACGATGATGCATGATTCATAGCTTTGAAAATATTGAAAGTAACCGTCTTCATTGACTCTTAAGATTAATTCTCCTTTACGCACATCGATTAAAGTTCTTCTGTAGCTAGAAATGGACGACCTAGAAGAAGAGGCGCTGAATAACCGTCTTCCATTTCCATAACTACAAAGTCTCTTGGAAAATAGAATTTGTCTACTTTAACCAATATGTCCTTTATAATTCCTTTAGGGTACTTAATCGATCTATCGCCATTTGCAGAGTCATTTCGATCTTAGTAAGCTTTCCTATGCCTAACTTTCTATAATCCTCATAAGACATGAGATTTATACTTGCTCTAGATCACATAAGACCTTCTTAAGCAGAGTAAATCCTCCAATTTCACACGGAATGGTAAAACTACCAGGATCTTTCGGTTTAGGTGGTAACTTATCCGCAGAAGTGCGGAACATTCTTCATTTAGGCATATATTCTCATATTCCTCTAATTTTTCTTGTTTGTGTAATTTCTTTGAGAGAAATTTTCCATAGGCGAGTATATTAATCAAAGCTTCGATATGAGGATATTAACTTGAATATGACGAAAAGTGTCCAGAAGCGAGCATACTTCTTTATCGTTTTGCCTTTTTGATTTGATCTTTAGGAGGGTAAGGTAAAGATTCTAAATCTATGACCTTTGGCTCCTTTGTCGAGTTTCTCTTTTCCTTTTTCCTTAAACCTTTGAGTATTACTCGATCGCCATGTTTGAGTTCTTGAATTCTTTCTTTTAAATTGTTCCTGAATCAATCTCTACTTGAGATCCCCTCATTTCTTCCTGTTTTCATCCTTGTTTTCATTATTTTCCATTCTAACATGTTCCTTAAATAAAGTCCTTAAATCTTTATCCATGGGATCTTTCGAGAATCTTAGGGATTTTACCCAATTTTCCCTTTTACTTTCAGGTTCGAACTTTTATTTCTTTTTAAGAAATTGTCTATAATTTCTTCTTCCTCGTCTCAGTAAATTCAAGTTCATCTTTATCATTCTTAACATCTAAGTCATCTTCTACTTCATTATCCCCAAGGTTTTCAACTCCATTACTTCCACTGAGCTTCCTACTTCTCGTAACTACAACATTTACCTCTCTTGGGTTCCTTTCAGTGTTACTTGGTAATCCTCCTGAAGTCTCTTTGTTATTACGTTCACCGCCTACTACTCAAATGATCTTCCATATTCCTTAATGAGGCTTCTATCGTTCTCATCCTGGTATCATGTCCACTCATAGATGTTTTCATTGAACTCATGTCCTTAGTATTTGTACCAATAGAAGTCACCATCGTTTTTATATTTTTAGCTTGAGTAGATACTACACCCATCATATTTTCCATTAGTTTTTCCCATTTTTCAACTCCTTCTGCAGGTTGAGTAGAACTTTGAGTTACTGGTATACTTTGAGTGGTATGTTGAGGATAGGTTCTAGGTAATGATTGTAAATTTCGATTAGATGTGTTTTCTTGATAAACTTGATTATTATTCAAGTTCCTATATGGAAGCTCGGATCTGGCGGTTGTCCTTGCTTGCTAGGGTTTTGGACCATCGATAAGTAGGGTGATCTCTTCTAATAGCATTGAACGAGTTTGAATAAGCATTGTTTAAATTTCTATCTTTCTTTGAAGAAAACTCACCTCTTCTCTTGAGCATCCTGTCGGTTCTTCAATCCCTAGTGGTATTTTATCCGATTTGAGTATTCGGTTGGTGCACTATTTTACGAACTTTGGTTCTTATTCTGTTGTAATCCATCAAATTTCCTACTCAAATTTTCTAAATATGCTAGAACTTCCGTATTAGGCGTACATTCTCTGCAAAAGCTACTTTTCGGTGCTAGAACCGGTTTCCCACATTCTGTTATTTTTGGAAATCTTTTCGATGGCATCGTAAACTAATTGAGCCTCACTCATCATTAAAGAACCACCACATGCATGGTCTACATCAAAGACGTGAATCTTTTCTTAATTTCTGACGTAAAAGTTGAATTTGCATGTCTAAGGAATAACCATGGTGGGACACGCTCTTAGCAATTTTTAAATCTTTCCCACGCATTCCCAAGCGTTTCTTGAGATCCTTGTCTAAAATTAGCAACCTCGACTTTTAATTCCAAATTCCATTACAAGAGTGAAGTATTGTTTTAAATTCAGTTTGAACCTCCTCCCAACTTGTAAGTGAATGATGCGGAAGAGACATAAACCAATCTCGGGCTCGTCCTTTTAGAGAAAAAGGAAACATAGTCATCCTTGTTAATTCCTTGTGAGCACCTTGACTTTTGGTTGTATTGCACAGCTTCTTCAAAAGATAGAGATGATGATGCGGATCTTCATCATCTTCTCCTAGAATTGGGCTCTTGCGTCAATTAAACCAAAAGATGAGATTTAATCTAAAATTATTCGCTCCTTCATTAGGTAAAAGTATGGGATTATTAGTCCGATTTCTTCTTATGGTTTGGTCACGAGATAGGCCTTGGGTTTCTTGGGTTATTTACGATTATTCGGTTCCGATTCGATTATTTCTATTATTATTATTATTTTGATTATTAAGGTTAACAGGTTTTGTCCATGCCCACAGAGCATGTTCCAACTTCTTGTTCAGTGTTTCATCACCGATTTGACCATTCTCGTATTTTCTGTTTGAAGATGATTCGTCGGATTTCACGACTAGTATGACCACGTTTTCTCTCTACTTAAGCGCCTTTCGTAAGTGTTTATGTCGGGCTTATAAGGAGTGAGTGGGGCCTTACCACTACGGTCATCAACTAACGAAAATAGAAAATAACACTAAATTGATAGTAGTAAAAAAAAAAAAAATTTAACTTACCTTTAAGGTAAGTACCAACGAAAATAAAATTAGAAATGAGATAAGAAAAGTGTTGACTTATTCTCGAGAATTTTGAGCTAATACAAGTAGTAACCATAGACACAAAAAGAAATTAGCGTCGTTCCCGGCAACGGCGCCGGAAAAGTCGACGTGGCCTTTTCTAGTGCTAATACGGGTCCTTAACCGGCGAGTGTATCGGGTCAAAGCAGTAGTGCTAGCTAGAATGGTGAGTCGAGTATCGTATCCTCGAGGAACTTTGTAATTCTTCTAAGTGTGGTTAAACACCAAAGAGCTTTTATTAACTCGATCTAAACCGCAATTTTATAACACAGATCACTACTATTCTAGTCAACATAAAATAAATACGTAAATTAAAATTTATTCTAATATAATATATATAGATATATAAATATATATAGATGTGCATAAGTTGCAAAGTATATATATAGATATAAATATATAGATGCCAAATATATTTTTAGAGAACTAGCCAAAGTTTATATAATTGATTTATACGATCTTTCAAAGTGAATGGAATGTGCTCGATCTTTAGGTTCAATTGAGTAAATGAAGCGGTGTACTCTAAGGTTAACAATTCGTCCTCACATTAGTGTGTGAAATTGTCATATGTCCATTGTCATCAGTCCAAAGTCCACAACTGTTACGGTTTTTCTGAACAGGTCCCGAGTACGATTCTACCTTTGAATAAAAAGGAGTCATTCCGTTCGTCAAACGGTCAATTTTATTTAAAGGCTCCGGTTGTCAAGGCGGGCGATTTAACTTTCCGGTTTAAGTTTCAATTAAAGCGATGAATTTAACATTATTACGATCTTGAGTACAAATTTTAATAAGATTCATCTTTTAGGACAAATCGCTTTCGGTAGGAAAGCGGGTTCCGTTGTCACGTTTTCACTCGGCCAATTTTACCCTCGGTTTTTCTATTAACGAGTTCATAACTTAATTACGAGGTGTCAATTCATAATTAGATTATGAATTCTTTCAAGTCAAACTTTATCAATAGGAAAAGATTCAATTAACTCAATTTTCTTCAATTTTACTTAGACTGACATTCCTTTACCGAAAAGATCGAAATAAAGCGATTACATAACTTTGGCTAGTTATTAGATTTAGCCTACTAACATTATACTTAAAAGATAAAAGACAAAACAAACATAAATACTTTAGAAATTTTACCCGATTACAACGATTGGATCGGAAGATGTGTGTTTTCGGATGCTACAACAACTTCAACAACATTGATCTTCTGATAATTTCTCGAGCATTATGACGATACTACTTTATTTATGGCATAAGGCCTATATATACATACTACTACTACTAGAAAGAGGTAAAAGAAATATATTTGGTACCCTTTTTTGCTGCCTGCAATGTCGCCATTTTATAGGCAATTTTTCCCTTGCGGATCGATCCGAGAAAGGGCGGATCGATCCGGGAATAAAAATATTATCCAGGATATTCTCTGCAGGCCACATGCTGGATAATCATTATGCCTCCTCGGATCGATCCGAGGTAAATCCGGATCGATCCGGATAGATTTTTTCCAATCTTAATCCGAAACTTGATAAAATCATAACTTGAGCTCTGGATCTCCAAATGACATAATTCAAGATCGTTGGAAAGCTCTTGAGGAGATCTATAACTTCCATGAAGACTTCTTTTTCAGAAAATGCCTTTTACTGGGCCATTTGTTCGTTGAAAATATAACTTGATATGGCGTCACGAATCATTGGTCCACTTGAACTTTAAATCTCGTGGCACTTCCTTTATTCCTTCAAAAGATATGATTTTACTCCACAAAATGTCGTCACTCGGGGTCTTGGTTTACCTAAGGTCTGTAAAATACCAAAAATACCCACGTGAATCTGACACAACACTCCGGTTATTAACCCGGTACAAAATTTATAACTTTTTATCATTTTTACTAGATTTTTATAGTATTTAGATTTATTCATAGCTATTAATATTTTATAAGATTATCGTTATAATTACTTATATTTTATATAAAAATAGTCGATAACGTATATAAAACATCGTAATTTTTATCATATAAATGTTATACATCAGCTGCCCTCGTTAAAGCTCTCCTATTGCTGTTATTGCCGATTCTTCAGATGTGATTGACTCTTCGGTGGGCAGAATTTTGGGTTCCGCTGTTGTGGCTCAATCCTTTGAAGCTTTGAAGTCGGATTCTGCTGCTCAAATTCTTGATTTGAAGAATCAGACAAAGGCTTCTCCTTCCATGAAATTGAAGTCGGGTAAGCTTTTGGCTGCCCCCCCCCCCCAACCTTGAAACATATGCTTCATGGCTAATATTTCTTGATTGCACTGTTGCTTTTGCCTCAAATTGTTAAGGTATCTAAATTGAACTCCACATTGAATTCTCGCTTTTTCAATCTTCGCCGCTTCTCATGGGATTGATCTTCATTTCTGTTGTAGTTAATTTTGATCATGTTGAGGCTCGAATTGATTTAGTAAACACCCCTGCCGCTAATGTAGTTGGCATTTGTGCCCCTCGCCGATGCTACTGGCGATAAGAATGATGTAGTTAATTTGCTATCTTGCTTGCTTTGTGGTGTGCTATTTGTTCCTTGGCCATGATGCAATAGATTTTTTTGCAATTGCTTTTGATGGATGGATCTTTGCAGTTTTGATGCTCTTCCGTGATGTTTTATGATCGGCATGTTGTTTTTCTTTGCATATATTAGTTGAAGGTTATTGCTGGGAGTGTATCACTAGAATGCAATATGTTTTAGCAGCTGCTTTTTGTTGAATGCTGTTGCCTTGGTCACTATATAATTTGGTCATGTGCTTCTCAAAGAAATGACCAGGTCCACTAGAAAGTTGTAGCTTTTGGTATCATTTACACTCAATTTTTGTTTTATTGCTCCTGGTATTTGTTAGTTGATTATGGGATTCTTGTGGCGAGGCTATTACCGATATTAGGAGGAAGTACGAGGTGGAGAAAAGTGGGCAGTGTTAACCTTGAGAAAGAAAAGGTTTCTTTGGTAGCCTTTTCTTTTAGTTGTTATGCTAGCAGAGATGTTCTGACCTCTTTCAATTTCTCATTTGAAAAAAGTTGTTCATGATTTGGAAATGAAATGTGAGCAAAAGCTTGAAGCATGCAAAGAAGAGTCCAAGCAGATGTGCAACGGTTACAGAACAAAATGCGGCTCTGGTATGCACTCAAAGATGAATAATTCTATTTTTGCATGTCCATGTATTGTATATAATAACTGACATAACCTCCATGGACCATGGTGATAGGATAAACTGTTTTTTTATTTCTTGATGCTGCTTTTGACAATATATAGCCGGTGCAATACAAGAGTTTAACAAAATTTTGTAGCCAAAGTAAATTTATTTTAGTAATTATTCAATATATATGTATATATGAATTTTTTTTTTTTTTTTTTGTTTTTATTTTGGTTCTTTTGTCATTCTTTTGTTAGAAGACACCATATCTTTGCACCTTTATTTTTATTTACCTTGATTTGGAATTTCTTGTTTATAGCAAAACATGCAACCAGGACAGCAACTAATCTTAGATGTGGACTTTTCTTGATTTTTCTTAGTTTTTTAGTTCCCTATATCTGTAGAACTTGTTAACACGTGTATTATATTTAACTGAGCTCCTGTTGCTTGTAGATTAGTCGCATTCAACAAGAGCATGATAAGAAAGAAGTAGATCTCCTTTCTAGGCACATTGAAGAGCTTAAACGTGTTCGTCTTCAAGCTGAAAATGATCTGAATAAGGCATGTATTTTTTTGGTTACTGTTTTATAATGTGTTCTACAAACCGATCCCGAGAGTCGACATCAACAGACTAGAATCTGATTTCTTTTTTTTTTCCTTTTTTTCTTTCTTTCTTTCTTTATGAAGGGCTGATTTCATTTTATTGTTTGTTTGTTTTCAGAAACAGAGCTTTGGTTTCATTGTTGATTTCATTTTACAAACAAAGATTTGATTTCATTTTTTTAAGGGCTGATTTCATTTTTTTATTGTTTGCTATGCCACCGTGATTCCATTACTGCACCATATTTTTTTTCTTAGCGTTGTTGCTTATTACATTGAAGCCTTTGTCTTTAGTTTTCATTTCTTAAGGTATAATCACTTTATAGAGTATACATTCTTGAAATTGAACGGCATCATGCAATCTGTAGAATTTCTTGTCATACGATGCATAATGGCTTAAAAACCGCATTCATAGTGACCGAACTCTTGGCCGATGTCACTGCATAAATTGTTGATGTCACGCATATATATTGTCGATGTCACTGCATAAAATGCCGATGTCATCGCATAAATTGCCGATGTCATCAGATAAATTGTTGATGTCATCGCATAAAATGCCAATGTCATCGCATAAATTGCCGATGTCATTGCGATAAAATGTTGATGTCATCGCATATCGATTGCCGATGTCATCTTTGATAAATTGTTGATGTCACGCATATATGATTGCCGATGTCACCTTGCATAAAATGTTGATATCACTGCATATATGATTGCCGATGTCACTACATAAAAATATGAATTAAGGTGAAAGATTTATGTTGATCGTAGATTTATATCAAAAGATATAGCCATTTGAAGTCGATTTTATGAAAAAAAAGAAATCGATTTTATTAAATTAAGTCGAAAAAATATCAAATGTCATCACGGTGTTGCTTCATCAAATGTCATCTTTGCATCCGGTGATCAATGCATTCCGATGGTCTCGCATCGCGTGTCTCTCGTGATCGTGGTGGCCTACTTTATCGCGATGTCTCTGCATATATGATCGCCGATGTCACTACATAAATTGTTGATGTCATTCATATGATTCCGATGTCATCGCATAAAATATTGATGTCTTTGCATAAATTGTTGATGTCGCGCATATATGATTGCCGATGTCACTGCATAAAATGTTGATATCACTGCATATGATTGCCGATGTCACTGCATAAAAAAAATATGAATTAAGGTGAAAGAATTATGTTGATCGGAGTTTTATATCAAAAGATATATCCGTTTGAAGTCGAATTTATAAAGAAAAATATCGATTTTCTGAAATTAATTCGGTAAAATATCGTGGTGGTGATTGCATCGCGGTGGTCAATGCATTGGGGGTGGTCAATGCATCGGGTTGGGCAATGCATCGCGGAGGTCACTGCATCGCGGTGGCCAATGCATCGCGGTGGTCAATGCATCGCGATGTCTCTGCATCGCAGTTGTCATTGCATCGCGGTGTCATTTCATCGCGTTGGTCAATGCATCGCGGTGGTTAATGCATCACGGTGGTCAATGAAAATAAATAAATAAATTTTCACCGTCCGACGAACGAGAAAAAAAAAAAAAAAAAAAAAAAAAAAAAGCGTCCAGGTGAATGGAGGGGAAAAAAAAAAAAAAAAAGAAAAATATACACAAAGCAACAACAACAAACGTCCGCTCTCCTTTTTTTTTTTTTTTTTTTTTTTTTTTTTCATTAAGGGTATTTGGGTCTATCTATCTATTATTTGTCCTTATAACTAAGTGTTTGTTTTAGATGTCCTTTTTGCCTAATTAAGTCCAATATGCGTCCTTTTCAATAATTGTCCCAATTAAATAATAGATTCAGAGTACCTTAAAAGCGGAAGAAATCTTCAGGATCGTTTCCTACCTCCATTGTTATTCGACTTCTATTCCGTTGTTGTAGCCGGTTTGATGAGGATTCCGATATCTCTCTCCTTGCCTACAACCGTTATGTGTTGGTTTCTTTCGTATGCTTTATGATGGAATAAAGCATTGCTTTTATAGGTGGAGAGAGGGCCGAAATCTGAATGACCTAGGGTTCAGCTTTAATCTCAGCCGTCCATCAAAGCCGAGTTTTAATCGGATTAAAACTCCTTTAAATAACCAATAAATAATAAATAACATATTTCCTAGACCTGGCCAAATGAAACCGGGACCGCCGGTTGGACCGGAACCGCCGGTTTGGGGAACCGCCGGTTGGCCGGTTTGTGCACGGTTTGGGATATTGGGAACCGGAACCGGAACCGCCGGTTTGAACCGTTGGAAACCGAACCGGCCGGAACCGGCCCAACGGCTGTTTTTTTTGTTTTTTTTTTCCAAACAACTCAAAAAATTTCCTATAAATACCCCATTTCATTTCAAAAATTCCTACACCAATCTCTACATCTCAATTCTTAAATCTTCTACTCAATTCTTACATCTTCTACTCATTTCTTTGATTATCAAGTTTGTTTAGTTGTTAAAAACAACAATCAAATTTACTTTACGATACCGATTTTTAAAGTTGTTCTGATTTAATCGTTACTTCAATACGGTTTTAGTTATAAGTAAATTTGGATTTGTATTTTATTCAACTACATTTTTTACAAGTGTAAAAAAAATTTCAATTTTATAATCAAATTTACTTTACTAGACCGAAATTTGAAGTTGTTCTGATTTAATCGTTATTTCAATTCGGTTTTAGTTATAAGTAAAATTGGTTAGTTAAATTATATTTTTTTATAACCATTATATGTAATTTAGATTTAAATCAAATTTACTTTACTTAATTTTTTTTTATAACCGTTATGTATAATTTTGATTTTTTACAATGTCAAGAAGAGGTGCATCAACACAAGGCAATCGAAATGTTACTTTCCGTGATGACACGGTTGTGCCGAATCGGATGATCTTCTTTGGTGGCTATAGACCCCAATATATATCTGATACTGCACTCGTCACGGTTATCACATTTTGATTCCTCGATTCGACACACCTTCAGGTTACAATCAAGATGATTTTGATAGTCATTACGACGATATAATGTCTCAACCGGAAATTTTAACATCAACCTTAACGAAGGTCAAGGTAATGATGAAGACGGCGTTGATGATGATCATGATGTATTTCCGAATGCTTCCGTCCAAGACAATGACGTGGTGGGAGTCGGCGTGGTGCTAGTCTTTGCGGATCCTACTCCTACTCCGAGTCGATCGATTTAGATGGTGGTGAAAGTACCCGATCCAAAGCACAAGAAAAAGGTTAAAATCGAGAATTTTTACGGATTTTTCACAAATGTTGTTCGGATGATGAAATAGCATTAGCTAACCCGGAAAGTATTTCTTGAGTGTGCAATTTCGTGGCCAAAAATACCAATTTAAACATGCCGGTGGTTACGGAACGATCGCGAGTCACATTTTAACTAAACACCGGAAAAATTGGAAGACAGCGCGTCTCAAGCCCAGCTAAACATGCCGAGCTCCAGAGCAGGTAACACTAATCCACTCTTTATTTACACTCGTGATAATTGTAGAGATCTAACCACGGATCTTATTGCGGGGATGTGTCTTCCTTTTAGTTTTCCTGAGAATCCTATTTTCGAAAGCTATGTACAAGGGGCTTTGCAGCCGGCTTTTACTCGTATCCCTCGTGCAACGGTTACTAAGGATTTCAAAAATAAATTTATTAAACGACAATATATTATTATAGAAAGTTTGAAGAAAAATAAATTTCGAATATGTGTATGTGCCGATAGTTGGGAGGATAGGAGGACGAGCAATTATTATTTGGGCGTGTCGGGTCACTGGATTGACAACACTTGGATTGTCCAAAAAAGGTTACTTGCTTTTTGTTTATTTAACGACAATCATACTGCTTCCAACATTGCATCTTTATTAGTTGATATTTTTGAGGAATACGATTTAAAAGGTAAAGTTTTTTCTATTGCGTTTGACAATGCTTCAAACAACACTGCTTCTATTCCCGACTTATCCCGATATTGTGAACCTCTTTGTAACGGTCAATTTTTTCATGTTAGATGTTTATGCCATATTTTTAATTTATGTGTAAAGGATGGTCTAAAAGTTTTTGACCATAATATTAATGCAATAAAAAGTGCGATTTCACATATTTTAGGTATAAATATTCTGGTTAGTAAGTGGTATAAATTTCTTAAAGAGAAAGGTCATCGCCAAGTCAAACTGCCGCAAGATGTACCGCATAGGTGGAACACGACTCATGATCTTTGGAAAAAAACAAACAAAATTAAAAATACATTTTGTGATTTTTTATATGAACACTGTCCGAGCGAATATCGTTTGTATCCCTCTATTTGGACTTCATGCAAGAAACTGATGGATGTTTTTGAAATATTCAAAAAAATTACAGTATTGTTTTCAAAATGTTATCAACCCACAACACATTTAGTCTTGCATGCTTGTATAGAAATAACTGCCGAGTTTGAAACCATGGAACACGACCCAGAATTATTTCAATGTTTAGAGCCGATGAAGGAGAAATGGAATAAATACATGTTGTATATTCCTGACACTTATCTCATTTCTTCTATGCTCGACCCTCGTATAAGACTAGTAGGTTTGTCTAACATGTTAGGTGCTTACTATGATGCTTTGTCTGTTACTCATAATGTGCCCTCGGTAGATTTTACAGTTGAAGTACTTAGACTAGAAAATTTATTAAACGCTTTGTATGTTGAATATGAGCGTCTATGATGCACCGACACTCCAATATGGGTGACGTGCGCCGTATCCGACACGCGCCCGACACGACACGCGTCCGACACACGCCGACACGTGTCGGTTGATTTAAAATAATGTTAAATTAAATTTTAAAAACCGACACGCCAGGGACACGTCCGCGACACGCCAGGGACACGTCAAGGACACGGAGGCGACACGGAGGGACACGCCCCGACACGGGGACACGTTCGGACACGGCTATTTATATATATTTTTTTAATATTTTTTTGTATTTTTTTATATATATTTTTTATATATATATATATATATATATATATATATATATATATATATATATATATATATATATATATATATATATGACGATGCCGGGTTTCACTCCTCCACGTGTCGTCTATCGGTTGGTCATCACATCATGAATTGGCCCTAAGGCATTTATATCGACATCCGTATTCGACACTTACGACCATCGACATGTGAGCGTGTGAGACGCACGAGTCCATAAGGATAGAGTCCACACCGGCTAAGCGATTGTAGGATGACGAGTGCGGAGTCGATCACCGCAGTCGAAAGTATCAACTCGAGGACAGGGTCCGCACTAGCTGTCCAAGCCCATTAACAGCGATAGCTTGGGCAAGGGTTTAAGGCCCATTTAAGGGTAAAGATGACAATAATACAAGCCGACTTAACCTTAGGGTTTAGGCAAGTATTGTCATTATAAATACCCCAATCCATGAACTACGTAAGGCTTGATTCCTGGAATATAACAGGATACGTAGGCAATCTAAGATACGAACTTAGACTCAGCCGCAAACATAAAAATCCACCACCTCGTTCCTTTTTTTGGCATTAGGGTTTTGTGTGTTCATCATTAGATTCATATTAGGGCCGGATAATTAAGGTGACATAATTTGTCATCATCAATATATATATATATATATATATATATATATATATATATATATATATATATATATACTACGTGTCACGCGCGTGTCGTGTCCTATATTTTTGAACGTTGCCGTGTCGCCGTGTCCGTGTCGTGTCGTGCGCCGTGTCCGTGTCGGTGTCCGTGCAACATAGATGAGCGTATGTATGGATTGAGAAACGAAGCGGTTCCCAATCCATCCGCAAGTGCTTCTACTAACCCTACAGGTATCGTATGGGGACTTCAAAAAGTTCTGGATAAAATGAATTCTAAACGACAGAAGGGAGCGACATCGTCATCCGATCAACGTACAGAGATATCCAAATTTCTAAACACAACATTTGAAGGCTCTGAAATCGATACCTATGATTTTGAGTTTGACTTATTGACGTGGTGGAAGAGACATGTTAAAGAATATCCAGTTCTAGCAATGATGGCGGTCGAGTTTTTAAGTTGCCCTGTTTCGACCGTCACTGTTGAACGATGTTTCAGCATGGCAGGATATGTGCTTACCAATAAAAGATGTTCGCTTCATCCCACCACTTTAGAGAAGCAAATGCTTTGTCAAGATTGGGTACGAGCCGAGAAGAGGGTGCAACACATTGAGTCAGAAGATGATGAGTCACAGTTCGAAGGCGGTGACATTGAAACTTCAGGAGGAACAAGCGCTCGAAATACCGATATCGATTAAAGGTACGCAATTTATATCTTACTTATATATTTGTTACAATTCATAGAACAACTATAAAAGATTAAAAAAAAACCTATTCAAAATAACTATAAAAAACCTACTACTAAAAACAAAAAAAAAGACTATAGAAAACTATTAAAAAAACCATTAAAAAATACCCGATTGAAACTATAAAAACCTATTAAAAATAACTAAAAAATACCTACTACTTTAAACTAAAAAAAAAGTATAGAAAAATATATAAATAAATATAAAAAAAAAAACCATAATAACCGAACAACTATAAAAGATTAAAAAAACCTATTAAAAATAACTATAAAAAACCTACTACTAAAAACTAAAAACAATCTATAGCAAACTATTAAAAAAACCATAAAAACCCGGTAGAAACTATAAAAACCTATTAAAAATAACTAACAAACACCTACTACTTTAATAAAATAAAAAGTATAGAAAACTATAAAAAAAAAATATAAAAAAAAAAAAAAAAAAAAACATAACATATAAGAAGACTATAAAAGACTAAAAAACAAACCTAAAAAAAACTTATATGAAACTATATAATACAATTATACAAACACATAAGAATACTATAAAAGACTACAATAAAACAAACATTTAAAAAAATACTATAAAGAATATAAAAAACAATAAAAACCTATAACAAACCATAACAACACTACACAAAACTATAAAAAAAAACTATAAGAAACTATAAAAACACCCAAACAAACCATATACGAACCTAAAAAATTGTATGAAACTATAAAATACAAACACATATATATACTATAAAAGACTATAATAAAACAAACATTTAAAAAACGTTTAAATACTATAAAAACATATAAGAAGACTATAAAAGACTAAAAAACAACAAACTAGAAAAGACTAAAAAATAAACAATAAGAACTACGTTCGCTTTGATTTTTTTATATGTGTTGTCATCATTACACGATTACATATAAAAATACGTAAAGCAACCAAATCACAAGCACAAGCGTTGAAAAAAAGAACACAATTTTTAAAATAACATTATTTACATATACATAAAATAACACAATATTAATATTATTTTTAAAACCGAATAGAAAACTATTTAAAAATATATATATTACTCTCGCTTTAGTAATTATAGTGAAAATAATAATTTGTTATTATAATGAAAATAATAAGTATTATGTGAAAATGAAAAGAAAAAAAATTATGAAATTTTAAAACCGTGGCGGCGCGTGATCTGAGCAGGGAAGCAAACAGGGTAAACGGAACCGGCCCAAACCGTAAACCGCGGTTTTGAGCGATGAGCAACCGGTTTTTCAAACCCGCGGTTCATCAAACCGCCCAAAAGTCTGATCGTTTAAAACCGCCGGTTCGGTTCGGTTCGGTTTTGGCGGTTCTTCCATTTGGCCGGTCTAATATTTCCTAGGTAAAACAAATTTCCTATAAGCACCACTATTTTACGGGGAAGAAATTAATCGAAATTCTATAAAAGCCCACGACATAATTTTTCTTACAGATAAAACATCATTCGACGGTATAAAGTAAAAACATACTATTTAGAAAGCGGCTGGAACCATCCTCAACTAGATAAGATCCTTAAGTCTATGTGGGCTGAAGCAACTTCTGAAGGTTAGTTACTTCCATGTCTTAGGATGTAAAGGTTATATGTTGAATGATAAAAACCATTTTGAGAAAATTGATCCTAAGTCTATGTATGTGTTGCTAGTGGATATTCTGATAAATCCAAAATAGATGTTACAATTCAGAGACAAGGAGAATTGTTGAAACTATTCATATTTCTTTCGTTGAATGTTGTGATGCTACTAATGAGAATATTGCACGTCTTAGCAAAAAGATGAACATGTTGCAGTTAGAATGTGATTATGATGAACAAATGATGGATAATCAGTTGACATCCTCAAAAGTTGAAAATCCTCTTACTCTCAATGTTGAGCAACCATCTGACAATGCTGATGATCTTGCACCATCAATCCATCAAAACATCAACCACAACAAGAAGAACCTAGACAAATGGTGTAACACCCCAAATTATTGGGTTGTAGCGGGACACATAAGATACTATATTTGGTGGTCATATTAATTACGGTGGCGTTCTAAAATAAACAAATGAAAAGATATTATAACCTCTTTATTATTATTTTTGTTTGTAAATAACCGTACAAATAGTAGATATATACACACGCCTAACTCTTTCTTTTTCAAAAGTAATGATTAGTTTGTATATTTATCTATATATATACATGCACACACGTCTAACTCTTCTATTGTTCCAAACTAATGATTACACATCTACCTCTTTTTCTTTCTTTCAAAAGGATAATGATTAGTTTTATATATATATATATATATATATATATATATATATATATATATAATTGATATATATAGTTATGCACGTCCATATCCTTTTTTTTGTCAACTTAATGATTAGGTTAAGATGATAGCCGACGCATGAGGTTGGTTTCTTGAAGATAATTTGTAAACAAATTATGTGTTTAATTTAAGGATAATGTGTAGGTTTGAATATCAAAATTTAGGATAAACTAATATCAAAATTAAGAGATAAGAGATAAGAGATAAAGTTAAATCAAAATTTTGAATATTGAAGTAGGACTTATCCATAGAAGTTTAGTACTATAAATAGGACATGGGACTTGACTCCTTAGCACACAAAAAAAGAGAGAAAAAGTAACTCTTACAGCAGACGGTCGAAGGAAGGATAGTTGGAAATAAATTGTGATCATGAGTTCCATTTTTTTCTAAGTTATATTTTCTCCTCGGTTCTTATTTTTATTTTATTGCAAAATCTACGTGTCATATACCCAAGGATCTCTAAAGTATTAAATGCATTTGAGGGACTCAGCTTTTGGATCGACCACTTGACAGTATTAATTTCCACTTGTAAATATTATGTTACTGTGTCCTACTTTTCCTTTTTCTTTGCTTCTCTGCTAAACTCCGTCCTTTCATGTATACAATTTAGATCCCTTTTTTTTCGGCAGGTGAAAATTTGTTTTTTTTTGTCAATCCTAGTTATATTTTAATGTTATATTTTATTTCTGTTGTCAAATGATCTTAACATAGTAGAATATAGATTTATTATTCTTTTATAAAATTAACGATACCAAATTTTTTTTTAAACGGTTAATGTTTGTAAGTTGATGGTCGTATTTTATCTTCTCATCATTATATTTGTTATTATTTAT
The DNA here is from genome assembly GCA_026214975.1 of Gentiana macrophylla. Lineage (NCBI taxonomy): Eukaryota > Viridiplantae > Streptophyta > Magnoliopsida > Gentianales > Gentianaceae > Gentiana > Gentiana macrophylla. The sequence goes on from JAOBSW010000872.1 coordinate 66,778, forward strand.
TTCCTATAAATGCTTTAGTACCTAAGTATTGCTCGCAACTATTTTACACACACTAAAACCGTAGCTTTTGGTTTTGACATTCTGCTCAGTCTTTCTATTAGCCGATGAGTGGCTTATTTTATTCATTTTTTTTCTTAAACGATTTATTTTAAAAGAATACTCATTAGTTGGATCTAGATTTGTTAGAATTTTTGGGTTAAAAAAATTACGATACATTTTGTTTACTCGGAATATATATAGCATATTCTATTTCAAATGTACGAAAAATTGACAGACTCTTGGCTTTCAACAATTACTAGTTTAGCTTTAAATGCTTATAAGTTGACAATTATATAATCATCCGAAATATATTCCAAGGAGGATTTGAATTTTAATAGGTTCCTCGTTTAATATTTTTGCAATAAGTGTTATGTATATATGATATGTAATCTAATTTCCATTTGAATAATAGTTGTCATGACAGTCTTATAAAGTTTGGTTTTGACATACATAGTTTATCGTGAAATTAATGAAAAGATCATCATGATAACCAATTCTTGTTCCTGCTTGATGCAAAACTCTTAGCGACTAGGTGAGTTTGGGTTATTGCACCGCAAAACGGCTAGTCACCGGTCTCGGGGCCTCTTGACCTTGGTTCATCGACAGTCCTAGAGTGATGGTACCAAAAATTTTCCCCGATGTTCCATGTGCATGGCCGGGAAAGCAAGGGCCGACGGTTATGTCATGGTTCAGAGGGCAATGAGGGTTGTTTGGAGCCTTTTGGGAGGTTCACTAGCGATAGTCTGAATCCTTTCCCTGACAATCGGCCGGAGTTGTCAGGCAATTGCTTGCTTGCTTGTGAAGTGCGGTAGAAAAACATGTTGGAGTAGGGTGGTAATGACTCATCGGCTAAGGTAAACCGGTGTCAGACTTGAGTACGCCTAATTTCAAGAGAATTGCTTTATATTTTGCAAATATCATATGTTTGTCATGTACTAACTACAATTAAGTGCAGGTAAAGGAAAAAGCCTTTTGTTGTAACATTTTAACGGTTTTGAAACTATTATTTTGTATATAAAATTTCACGGGCACACACTGGAACTCACTGGCTTTTTAGCTCACACGTTTGTGAAATGTTTTCTTAGGTTTGGAGGAAGAATACCAGGGTGGTGAGGTAAGCAGGGTAACCTTGGAGGTCTGTTTTGGGGAGAGGAGTAGGCGAGGAGTTCAACGTGGATCCGATGACTTAGTGTCAAGCTTGATATTTGTTTTTTCAAGCACTTTGAGTTTCATGTTTCGGTGTAATAAGAGTTTGACGATGTTCTTTCATTTTGGAGTCGCGACATTTTATTTTATTTTCTCGGATTTAGTAATGTTTGAATAAAGATCTAGTTCCTCAATCCTTTTCTTGAGAATTTAGTACTTGGGCGGTGGATCGCCGGCTTGTCCCTTTGACTAGACCCCAAGTGGACCCTAGGGGTCGGGGATAGGCCTATTACAGTTGGTATCCAGAGACAGGTTGATAGAGGTGTTAGGATAAGGACCCATAAGAACTTGATTTTAAATGAGGGAACACAGGAAGAACTCGCTTTATAAAACTTAAAACCTAGTATAAGATAAACTCCTTGCTTTTATGTTGTTTCTTTTTCTTTTTTGATATTGTATCTTTCAGGAAATGGCTTCTCCATTGAACATTGGGTCAACAAGTGGGCAAGCTAAACCAAAGAAAAGGGTGGGGGCGATCAGGACTTTTCCCCCAAATTTAAATGGGCCAATCTGGAAGAATGCTGAGAAGAATGGTCAAGAGGGAACTTCTATGGAACGTACTAATGAGGAGCTGCACCAAGACCTACCTGTTGATGTCATCGTGGTGGAAGACGATGATTCCGAACCTGAGGAAGACCCTGAAGAAGAGGACCCTGAGGAGGGCGACCCTGAAGGAGAAGGAGATCATGGGGTAGAAGCAAACATGGAGCATGAAGACACGCCAACTCCGGCGTAGATTCCGGAACCCCAGCCAAACCCGATGATGGAAGACCACGGTGCACCGATTTGGGGAGTAACACCATTAGAGATTGTTTATCTCTATGACCCCTTGACAATCAGGGGTAGACAGCATCACTGGGCCAATGGATACGAAAAGGTCGGTCAGGATGAGTGTTTGGCCCTACGAGAGGAGATTCGGGACTTAAAGGTGGCATTATGCGATGCAAGGAGGAAAATCGAGCGCATGAGGCAGGGGATCATGTGATGGGCTGATTTTTTTTTTTTTTTTTTTTTTTCAATGTTCTTTTTAAGAAAATAATCTTTCGGTTTGGATAATTTTGTTGGGTAATAAACACTTTGGCAGTTCTAGGTGGTTGAAATTAATAAAAGTATTATTATGGTTATCATTATTCTCTTCTTTTCTTTTACTTTTACGGTCCGAGATGGTTGTAGGCTCGAGAGATATTAAACGTTAACTCCTTGCAGATGGCACGACGCAATACACGGGTGAACTACCGCAACATGATTCAGGGTGGCGGCTCTCAAGGAGGAAGGAACTTGGACGAGAATGAGCCGGTGGAAAGGTTGGTCCTGGAAGAAGACCCAAATCCGAATGACGAACAGGAAAACGTCGAACAAACCCAAGGCAACGTCAATCAGCAGAACATTCCAGGGGTAGACCCAACCTTAGCTGCCATCCTAGGACAACTGAGTGCTGCTGTAACCTTATTGGCCAATGATCGTAACGGGCCTCATGGACAGAACCGGCATATGGGAAATGGAGGAGGCCAGGTCAACCAAGATGAGGACAGACAGCTTGAACGCTTTCTAAAGTTTGGTCCCCCGGAATTTTTCGGTACTCCAGATGAAGCTGACCAAGCGGAGAGATGGTTGGAAAGGATGGAAGATATTTTCGCCGCCCTTGGCTATGGGGATCGACAGAAAGTGACGTTCGCGGCATTCAAATTCCGGGACGATGCTAGGGATTGGTGGCAGAGTATCAGAAGGCAGTGGGAAGGACTGAATCGGCCAATGACATGGAATGCTTTCACAGAGGAGTTTTACAACCGCTTCATACCCACGTGGGTAAGAAACCAAAAGGAAGAGGAATTTATGAATCGAGGTGGTTCCATGACGGTAACTCAGTATGAGGCAAAATTCACTAAACTTTCCAAGTATTGTCAGCGGTTGGTAAACACCGAAGATCACCGAACTAACAAATTCCTGAATGGATTGAGGCATGAACTTCAGACGGCCATGGCTGTAATACCTCCTACGACTTATAAGGCAGCGGTAGAGGCAGCCACAAGGATAGAAATTAAGAGGAGGAATGAAACTAATGCTCGCCCAGTCGCTCAAGCTCGACAGCAACAAAGCGGGCTTTTCCTTTTGATGAAGGATCTTTATCATCGAGGAAAGAAACAAAGCGCGCTGCACCGCCCCAAATGCTACACCAAAGCGGTGCCTCAACGGTCCCTACAGTGGTGTGTTCATTCTGTGGAAAGATGGGACATATCGATACGCAATGCCGAAGGAAGTTGGGATTGTGCTTATTTTGTGGGAGTAAGGATCACATAGCTCGAGATTGTACATTCAGAGCAAACCGCCCGGCACAAACCACTGAACCCGCACCAAGAGTGGCCCCGCAACAAAATGGAAAGCCAGGCAATGGAGGGAAGAAGCCCCAAGTGAATGCTAAAGTCTTTGCCCTGGCACAGGAGGACGTAACGGACGATGCAAACGTGGTGGAAGGTACGGTACTTATTCTTGGTCTTAAGGCTAAAATTTTGATCGATTCTGGTGCATCTAATTCTTTTGTGGCTACCAATTTCGCATCTAAGTTGAAATTTGTTGAAGAGGAACTCCCACATATGGTAGTAGTCAATACCCCTACCGGCGCTAGGATGGTAACTGATAAAATTCATAAAAATTGTGTAATGATCATAAATGGTAGGAGTATGAATGTAGACTTGATATCACTTCCAATGAAGGGATACGATGTGATCCTCGGAATGGATTGGCTTTCAAGAAATTTCGCACGACAGGTGGATTGCAACAGTAAAATTGGTACGATCTGTGAGCCTGGAAAACAGAGGAAGTGACATTTTACGGAGATAGACGCCGAAAAGTCTTTGTTAACTCACGGGGCGAGGCCAAAGAAGGGACAAAACAAAGTCGCCTCGCGTATTTAGTTGCTCCGCCTAAACGGCCGCCAAGCATTTTTTGAGGTAGACATAGTCAAGGACTTTGAGGATGTCTTCCGGAAAAGTTGCCCTCATTACCACCGAGCGTGAAGTGGAGTTCACCATTGAATTGACGCTGAATCGAACCAATTTCTAAGACCCCATATAGGATGCCGCCTAAGGAGCTCAAAGAACTAAAAGCGCAGCTAGAGGAATTGTTAGAGATGGGCTTCATACGACCAAGTACTTCGCCCTGGGGTGCACCTGTCCTATTTGTTAAAAAGAAGGATGGGAGTATGAGACTCTGCATTGACTATAGAGGGTTGAACAATGTGACTGTAAAGAATAAGTACCCCTTGCCCCATATAGATGGGTTGTTTGACCAGTTACAAGGGTGTGAGTGGTACTCGAAATTAGACTTGCGGCAAGGATATCACCAAGTAAGAATCAAAGAGGAAGACATATCCAAGATGACCTTTAACACGTGTATGGGCATTTTGAGTTTGTAGTAATGCCTTTTGGCTTAACAAATGCACCTGCGGTATTTATGGACCTTATGCATCGGGTCTTTCGCCCATATGTGGATAGGTTCGTCGTCATTTTTATAGATGATATTTTAGTGTACTCTAAGACTAAGGAAGAGCATAGCGAACATTTAAAGATTGTATTGCAAGTACTAAAGGAGAATAAGTTGTATGCTAAGTTTGGAAAATGTGAGTTTTGGCTAGAAAAGGTGGCTTTTCTAGGTCATGTAATCTCGAGAGAGAAGGTATTTGGTTGACCCTGCAAAGGTGGAAGCAGTGAGTAAGTGGAGTGCCCCGAAATCGGTCACTGAGATTCGAAGTTTTCTCGGCATGGCAGGATACTATCGCAGATTCATCCAGGATTTCTCAAAAATTGCTGGCCCGATGACTCGGCTGTTGCAGAAAAGCGTTCCGTTTAGATGGGATGCCAAGTGCGAAGACAGTTTCCAAGAATTAAAGAGGCGCTTAACTACAAGGCGCACATCGGTGTTACTGAATCTGGGCAACCTTATGTGATTTTTACGGATGCTTCAAAGGAAGGACTTGGTGCCGACTTATGCAAGGTGATAAGGTGGTTGCTTACGCCTCAAGGAAGTTGAAGCAAAATGAGCTAAATTATCCCACTCATGATATCGAGCTTGCAGCCATAGTTTTCGCCCTAAAGAGATGGAGACATTATTTGTATGGAGAGGAATTCCAAATCTTTCTGAGATCACAAAAGTCCAAGTACCTCTTCTCTCAAAAGGATCTTAATATGCGGCAAAGAAGGTGGATGGAATTTCTGGAAGAATTCAAATGCCCAATTAACTACCATCCTGGAAAAGCTAACGTAGTTGCCGATGCGCTAAGTAGGAATGTTGTAGTAGCAGCTATGAGAGTGCAAGAGTGGGATATGCTAGAAGAATTAAGTAGATGGAAACTAGAAAGAGTAAATGATGGATTGGTCCTTGCAAATATCAAGATTGAGTCAGAGCTGACAAATGAAATCCGTAGGGAGCAGGATCATGATGACAACTTAGGGAACATCAAGTCCAAGGTTGGAACAGAGAAAGCAAAGGATTTTGAATTGGACGGCACTGGAACATTGACGTTCAGAGGAAGAGTGTGTATACCCGATAAAAAGGACCTAAAATCTAAGATTCTGGAGGAAGCACACCGATCCCGGTATACTATTCACCCTGGCGAGACAAAAATGTACCATGATTTGAAACAACAATTTTGGTGGCAAGGAATGAAGAACGACATTGCCCGAGTTGTTTCCTCCTGTCTAAGTTGCCAAAGGATAAAAGCAGAGCATAAGAGACCGGGAGGCAAACTACAACCTTTACCCATACCGGAGTGGAAGTGGGAACACATTTCGATGGACTTTGTCACCGGCCTTCCGAGATCAGGGAGCGGGAAGGACGCAGTCTGGGTAATCGTTGATCGCCTCACTAAAACCGCCCACTTTTTGCCGATCAGTATTAAGGACTCATTGGACAAACTAGCTTCGCAATATGTAAAAGAAATAGTAAGATTGCATGGCGTACCAGTGACGATAGTCTCGGACCGAGATCCAAGGTTTACATCCAAATTTTGGCCTAAGTTTCTGAACGCAATGGGGACAAAACTCAACTTTAGTACGGCTCATCATCCACAAACAGATGGGACGATCGAGCGAACCATACAAACCTTGGAGGACATGTTGCGAGCATGTGTTTTGGATTTTGGTGAGAAATGGATTGATTGTTTGGCTTATGCGGAATTTGCCTATAATAATAGCTATCACTCATCCATTGGAATGGCCCCATACGAGGCTTTGTATGGGCGACGTTGCCGATACACCTCTTTTCCGGGAGGAAGTAGGAGAACGTAGGTGTTACCCAAGACCTTCTAGCCGAAATTGACGAAGCAATTAAGAAGGTACGACTCATACAGAGAACTTGAAAACCGCACAAAGCCGCGAGAAAAGTTATGCCAATAACCGTCGTAGGAATTGGAATTTGACGTTGGGGATAAGGTGTTTCTTAAGGTAAGTCCGAACCGTGGAATTTCTCGACTACCCAAGAAAGGAAAGCCGAGCCCAAGATTTCTAGGTCCATATGGGATACTCAAACGAGTAGGGCTCTGACCTATCAATTGAATCTACCAACGCCCTTTCCGGTTACATAACGTATTTCATGTCTCCTGAGTTAAGGAAGTATGTACCGCCCCACGACCATGTCCTTACCGAAGAAAGTATACCTGCGGTATTGATAGTAACCTTGCATACGCCGAAACTCCCCTCAAAATCGTGGACAAGCGGGTCCGGAAGGCTGCGTCGGAAGGACATTCTATGGTACGTGTCCATTGGAAACATCATGGCATAGAGAGAAGCAACTTGGGAGTTGGAGAAGAACTTCCGACAACAATACCCGCATCTTTTGAAGGTACGAATTTCGAGGACAAAATTTTCTTAAGGGGGGGAGGTTGTAACACCCCAAATTATTGGGTTGTAGCGGGACACATAAGATACTATATTTGGTCATATTAATTACGGTGGCCGTTCTAAAATAAACAAATGAAAAGATATTATAACCTCTTTATTATTATTTTTGTTTGTAAATAACCGTACAAATAGTAGATATATACACACGCCTAACTCTTTCTTTTTCAAAAGTAATGATTAGTTTGTATATTTATCTATATATATACACGCACACACGTCTAACTCTTCTATTGTTCCAAACTAATGATTACACATCTACCTCTTTTTCTTTCTTTCAAAAGGATAATGATTAGTTTTATATATATATATATATATATATATATATATATATATATATATATATATATATATATATGTATGTATATATATATATAAAATTGATATATATAGTTATGCACGTCCATATCCTTTTTTTGTCAACTTAATGATTAGGTTAAGATGATAGCCATGACGCATGAGGTTGGTTTCTTGAAGATAATTTGTAAACAAATTATGTGTTTAATTTAAGGATAATGTGTAGGTTTGAATATCAAAATTTAGGATAAACTAATATCAAAATTAAGAGATAAGAGATAAGAGATAAAGTTAAATCAAAATTTTGAATATTGAAGTAGGACTTATCCATAGAAGTTTAAGATTATAAATAGGACATGGGACTTGACTCCTTAGCACACACAAAAAGAGAAAAAGTAACTCTTCTAGCAGACGGTCGAAGGAAGGATAGTTGGAGGCGAAATTGTGATCATGAGTTCCATTTTTTTCTAAGTTATATTTTCTCCTCGGTTCTTATTTTTATTTTATTGCAAAATCTACGTGTCATATACCCAAGGATCTCTAAAGTATTAAATGCATTTCAGGGGACCAGCTTTTGGATCGACCACTTGACAAGTATTAATTTCCACTTGTAAATATTATGTTACTGTGTCCTACTTTTCCCTTTTTCTTTGCTTCTCTGCTAAACTCCGTCCTTTCATGTATACAATTTAGATCCCTTTTTTTTCGGCAGGTGAAAATTTGTTTTTTTTTTGTCAATCCTAGTTATATTTTAATGTTATATTTTATTTCTGTTGTCAAATGATCTTAACATAGTAGAATATAGATTTATTATTCTTTTATAAAATTAACGATACCAATTTTTTTTTTAAACGGTTAATGTTTGTAAGTTGATGGTCGTATTTTATCTTCTCATCATTATATTTGTTATTATTTATTTCCTATAAATGCTTTAGTACCTAAGTATTGCTCTTAACTATTTTACACACACTAAAACCGTAGCTTTTGGTTTTGACATTCTGCTCAGTCTTTCTATTAGCCGATGAGTGGCTTATTTTATTCATTTTTTTCTTAAACGATTTATTTTAAAAGAATACTCATTAGTTGGATCTAGATTTGTTAGAATTTTTGGGTTAAAAATTACGATACATTTTGTTTACTCGAATATATATAGCATATTCTATTTCAAATGTACGAAAAATTGACAGACTCTTGGCTTTCAACAATTACTAGTTTAGCTTTAAATGCTTATAAGTTGACAATTATATAATCATCCAAATATATTCCAAGGAGGATTTGAATTTTAATAGGTTCCTCGTTTAATATTTTTGCAATAAGTGTTATGTATATATGATATGTAATCTAATTTCCATTTGAATAATAGTTGTCATGACATGATCTTATAAAGTTTGGTTTTGACATACATAGTTTATCGTGAAATTAATGAAAAGATCATCATGATAACCAATTCTTGTTCCGCTTGATGCAAAACTCTTAGCGACTAGGTGAGTTTGGGTTATTGCACCGCAAAACGGCTAGTCACCGGTCTCGGGGCCTCTTGACCTTGGTTCATCGACGACCCCAGAGTGATGGTACCAAAAAATTTCCCCGATGTTCCATGTGCATGGCCGGGAAAGCAAGGGCCGACGGTTATGTCATGGTTCGAGGGCAATGAGGGTTGGTGGAGCCTTTTGGGAGGTTCACTAGCGATAGTCTGAATCCTTTCCCGACAATCGGCCGGAGTTGTCGTGCAATTGCTTGCTTGCTTGTGAAGTGCGGTAGAAAAACATGTTGGAGTAGGGTGGTAATGACTCATCGGCTAAGGTAAACCGATGTGTCGACTTGAGTACGCCTAATTTCAAGAGAATTGCTTTATATTTTGCAAATATCATATGTTTGTCATGTACTAACTACAATTAAGTGCGAGTAAAGGAAAAAGCCTTTTGTTGTAACATTTTAACGGTTTTGAAACTATTATTTTGTATATAAAATTTCACGGGCACACACTGGAACTCACGGCTTTTTAGCTCTCACACGCTTGTGAAATGTTTTCTTAGGTTTGGAGGAAGAATACCAGGGTGGTGAGGTAAGGTGGTAACCTTGGAGGTCGTTTGCGGGAGAGGGAGTAGACGAGGAGTTCAACGTGGATCGGACGACTTAGTGTCAAGCTTGATATTTGTTTTTCAAGCACTTTGAGTTTCATGTTTCCAAAGGTAATAAGAGTTTGACGATGTTCTTTCATTTTGGAGTCGCGACATTTTATTTTATTTTCTGGATTTAGTAATGTTTGAATAAAGATCTAGTTCCCTCAATCCTTTTCTTGAGAATTTAGTACTTGGGCGGTGGATCGCCGGCTTGTCCCTTTGACTAGACCCCAGTGGACCCTAGGGGTCGGGGATAGGCCTATTACAAATGGTAAATGAGACAAACTGGAACATAAGTCTCACTAGTGATCTGATCATTGGTGAATCTTCCACTAGTATAACGACAATAAGGACCTCAATCACCTCAGTCTATCATGATTTTCATGCATTGGTATTCACAATCGAGCCTAAGTGTGTTCAAGAGGCACTCATGATACTGATTGAATCCTTGCAATGACAGATGAGTGATCAAAACAAACCAACGATCAAAAAAATGTTCGCGAGCTTGTTCGTGAGCGGCTATGTTCGTTTAACAACACTACTAGGTCCTTAATGTTCTTATGGGGAATTGAGATAGATCGCTCAAAATAAGGTCTTGTTCTTAATCAAAGAAAATATGCCTTGGAGTTTCCTTGAACTACAATGAATGTTGGGATGTATACCGCTTTTAATCCTATGAATACTAGTTAAAGTTGGCTCATAAAGACTCAACTCTTTTGCTCGATACCACTATCGTAGCCTAGTTGAGAGGTTCTTATACCTCACCATTACATGGTCGACATCTCATTTGTTGTGCAACGACTCACCGATCTTTTTATGCTCCCACTATGCTCAACCACTCCAGATTAAGTCATCTTCTTCCCAACAGACAACACCACTCACCAAGGCCAATGTTGACTCAGATTGGGATGGATTTGTTGAGACACGATAACATTAACTTGTTATTGTGTGTTCCTTGGTTAAGCTCTCAATTCGCGGAAGTCCAAGAAACAAACAACGTGGTCTAAAAGCTCTTCGAAGCCGAGTACAAGTCTATAGCCATGACAACATGTGAAATTCAATGGTTATCGATTTATTGGCGGACTTAGATTCAAGCATTTCAAACATGTTCCTATGTACCGTGATAACAATGTCGTTTACATAGAATCTAGTCTTTCACTAACGAACCAAACACATCGAAATTGATCAGCACATTGTTCGTGATAAGTATGTGGCAGACATCATCAAACCTTACCCTATTAGTTCATCATTTCAGCTAGCATATTTTCTTACCAAACCTCTTAACAGATTCACTTTGCAGCATCTTCTTCAGGGCTTGGACATTAAGAACATTTATAGAGGCCCAAGTTTGGTTTTGCGTGCGGGGTGGTGATAATCATGGCCAACCCACCCATTAAGCGGTCAAGCGATCGCCGAAGGCCCCGCCCCCGCCCTATGTAAACCTGGGTTATGTGTTTTGCCTTAAAAATTTGTGTATGACCAATCTCAACTAGCTCAATATAATGTATTTACAAAAAAAAAATTAAAGGCCCAATGACCATAAAATAAAGTAAAATTTAGGGCTCTATAATGTGTATTAATTAAAGGTCACTTACCAAGAAATAAAATAAAATTCAGGGTCCTTGTAATGTGTACTTATTAATTATAATAGAAAGCCAAAAAGTGACCAAACCTGCTACGATGACTCAAGAACGTTCGAATGGGCTAGTCATGATATCGATCGTGAAGAATATGGTTAATGAAATCGACAATTCTACTTTGATTAGTGATTTCGCATCTGAATGTGCTACAAAAGCAATCTTGAAGTATGCAAGTATGTTTTGTGTATACGTATGAATTTGGATTTTGTTTCTAAATATGCTAGAAAAGAAATGTTGAATTACTATTTTATAGGTATGTTTTGTTGCGATCAATGAATTTGAATTTTGTATCTACATATGTTAGAAGCACGATGTTGAAGTGATATTTTGTAAGTATTTTTTTATTATAAAAAATTGAACTAAAAGGCCCTATTCGCGAAGTCGCGAAGGCCCCGATACGCCAAGCCCGCAACAAAGACCCTCGATTCACGATGGGCTTCCACAAAGGCCAATAACGAATAGGGTCCTTAGCCCATTCGATTCGCTTCCTTCATGTTTCGAACCAAGCCAGGTACAATCTAAGCCGCCGCACCATTACGATACTTATCATTGGTTAGGCCACGGGCATCGAGATCAAAGCCTTCATCTCTCCTACGTAGTGTTTGAGATACCACCAATTCGCACAACGAAGAACTCGATTCGCATACTTGTACTTATATTTTACCGCCTTGTGGCTCATTATGTAAGCGCTATAAATAGCTGCATTTGTTATCCTTCAAAGGACCGATAATTGAAACACGCAATCAAGCCTTGCCGCTTTGTTGATGAGCACTCTCTCATACTTGCATGTTGTTCTTGTCAAACTTTATAGACGCTTTCTTGTATAATAATCCAACATAAATACCTAAACACCAAGCCAGATATCTGCTAACAATCAAAACACCGCATCCGTGATGTTCATGATTGATGCCTTTTGTGAAGTTTTATTGAGTTTCACAAGATATTTCATCATACTTTTGTGATGATTTATGAAGTGACTTTTCATGTCACGTCAATAAATATCTCATCTGATACCTAGGTTCAATATTGTCTCATTTTTTGTGGACAATTTTTTCGCGGTATTAAGAATGAACCTTTGTCATATCCATCAGTGGATATATCATCTTACAAATTTGGCTTACGGCCTTTATCAACTTTCAATTCCTGGACTTCATGTCCGTATTTTATCTCTCGTGAATTTCATATTCACCTATTCAAGCTTTCGGGAGCTTTAGATGAGCTTCAAGTCCTATCTATGTATATCACAAGAGAAATGATCATCTCCAAGTGACCAAATCTTTTATTCAACGAGCAAAATGATTTTACAATAGATCGGGTTGTACCAATTTTTTTTTCATTCCCGTGTCATCAACCCACTTCCAGTGGGATTTATTATGATGACTTTTAAAATAACAACTTTATCCACGGTAACTGATATAATTAGATTTAGTCATGTTCACTTCTGAAAACTGACTCATATGATCTGATGTATTTCATTTAGTAGCGTTCACTTCTTAGAACGGACTTGTCTCATCATTTATCGGTCACGTTCTTTTCTGGGAACGGACTTGTATTATCATTTTCATTGAAATTTCATGTATTTCAAACATTAATACAATAGGTAAAAATTCAAGTTTCTTTTCTTTTGTATTTCACACTTCAAAGTGCTAAACAATAATTCAATTATTGCATTATATTTACATAAGTATATTTCATTCATTAATTTCTTTTTCTTTTTCTTTTGCTATCATTTGATAAAATGATATATTATGTAACCATTAAAATAAATTTAAATTATCATGTATTGTTTTTATGTAAATGTATCGTGAGGTGATAAATACTAACCTATTTGATGATTTAAAATGTATCGATCTCTTAACGAGAGTAGGTGGAAACAATCACATAATCCCAAGAAATAATTTACTATAAATACATAACATTATTTTCTCCTTGTTATCTTTATTTCATTTTCATTTTATGAGAAATGCATAACATTCTACTTGAGGTATTTATGGAAATATTACCTTATTATTTCATGTAACATGACATAAAGTAACTCTATTTTGTCATAAAGTAACTCTATTTTGTCCTATTATGTAATAGCCGCCCATAGAAGTATCTAGCCGCCCATAGCACTTAATACTCTACTAGGACCTCTCACATTCAAGCTTGTATCTTTTAATACTCATTATTTTATCATGAATAAACAAGTTGAGTTTACTCAAGTATTATAGCTTTCTCAAACTCTCTTCATGGTATCAGAGCCATAATCTCCTTTAATCCGCTGCAAAATCTCCTATCGTTTCAAGAATGTCTTCAATATCCAAAGTCTCTTCACCCTCAGTAGAGCCCCAGCAGCCTCAGCAGGCTGGGGTCACTGAAAACTCTTCTTTTACAAATCACAGACTTGATGGCAACAACTACCTGTTGTGGTCAAGATCTATGAAAATGTACATCTCAGGCCAGAGCAAGATGGGATACTTGTCTGGCTCCAAACCTGTCCCTGCTGAAACCGACCCCAAGTTTGAAGCATGGGATACAGAAAATAACCAAGTCATGACCATCCTCATGAGGTCAATGACAAAAGAGATTAGTGAGAACTTCATGATGTATGACACTGCTAAGGAAATCTGAGATAATGCCAGAGACCTTTACTCCAAAAAGGGCAATACATCTGAGGTCTATGATCTTGAAGCTGTTAGGAAATCAACGCGGGAACGCAGCGGAATTCAAAAATTTGATTTCCTTTTCCCCAAGATCGACTTCGTTTAAGCAATAAACGAATAAACTAAAGACGGCGGTTACCTTGGTTGATCTAAAAGATCGACGCTTTGACCGCCTAAGGAGAGTAGTTCAAACATGGAGCCGCCCAAGTGTTCGGCCTCACCGCTAGTCCACACGAACAGCCCGCCGGAATCCCACCATGGATTGCTATCGGAAAACCCCGGTTGCTAGACCGGACTTTTTCCTCCCTCACAAACTCACCATAGAAGCCCCTCTTTCTTACACAAGAACTATGAGTTTCTGCAATTTTTCACAAGAACAATTGCTCTTGGAAGAATGGTGTACATAAGAGCTTGGCAATCCTCTCTTATATGGGGAGGGGCTTAAATTCTAGCTTGGAGAGGAGGAGAAGAAAACCTCTTTCCAATAAAAATAAGGAAACATAATTAATGTGATTGATTTATCTCATTTAATTTAATATCTTATATTAAATATTTCCAAGATATTGTCAATATCTAATATTGACTATCTTTATTTTATTACTATAAATCAATTTACACATGTGTGCAAATCTATAGTCATTAATATCTAATATTAATATATGATAATCATATTAATTAAATTGCACAATCCAAGTATGAATCACAACTTGAATGTGGCGCCCCAACTTACCATAAAATTGATTTATGGAAAATTCTTTAATTAATATAATGCTATGATTAATTAATTTGCAAAATACATGTATATCATATATACATAATTTTAAATTACATATGTATCAATATACATATTTAATTAATCATCATAATTAATATCTTGTATTATATTTATTCATAATAAATAAATACCACCATATTAATTTACCACTATAACCTTTATAGTCTCGAGATAAACTTTCCTTATTTAGGTTATCATCTATAACCACATTTTAATCCGGTGGATGTTCATATGTGTGTGACCCGATAGGCTTCGAATATGTTGGCCGTAGACACAAAGTGCAAATTACTTAAAATGCCCTTTATGCCTAACGATCACGGGATAGCGCCTAGCAACACACCGTGACTCCCAATCATCGGAAGAGTCAAATGCAATGACTACTACCTTTCATGTGAAACAGCTTACCGTGTAACTTACAATCCTATCGCTATAATAATATCCCAACGGTCGACGTCGAGTGTCAAACATTAACAACCGTATCTTATAAACCGGATATCAAGTTCTCTCAAGTAACACGTTTACTCCCACTTTGCAAAGATTCACGAACGAGACATTCCTTATAAGAAGGCCCTTTCGGATATTTACCCCACCGATAGTGGTACGCGATTCCCGGACGACCAATCATGTATACTCCGTGATGCTTCAAAGATCACACCCAATCACTACCGCATGATCGCCCCATGGCTGGGGAAACCTCAATAGTGTCAAAGCATGACAATCCACACCGTGATGCCATGAAGACTCCGGTCCTAAGGATAATTACACAACCGCCACATAGTGTGGCACTTATCTGTGTAAGTGGGTCAGTCTAACGTACGCATTCTCTAATACACGTCCACGTACAGTCCAAGTGTCTCTACACTTCGATAAACGAGATCTATCCTCGCCCTAAAGACAAGAAGACATCTCACGTGCTAGTACTGTTTTATACTATCAATGCCCCTGCTTAATAGTACATCAGCCTAGAGACATTTAAGTATCAAACTTATTAAAGTGATTAGAGATCTCATCAACCATAATCGCCTATCATGGTTTCTCTATCACAGTTTAATACTAAGGACGTTATCATATAACAATTCATAATTGGTTCTTTAAAAGAACATATATATGACAAATGTAAAAGCCATTTAATATATGTACAAACATAAAGAAATAGTAGAAATGATCCGACCCGGTCGGATCCGGTCCAACCCGATTGGGTTTAGGACACTATTCCAACAATCTCCCACTTGGCCTAAAACCAATCACTCGCACACACAAGACCAAGTTGATACACAAGAATCTCATGCAATACTCGCGAACCAAATTCTAGCCATAAACGGATCGCTATCCGTGGGGACTCAGACTATCTTCATATCATGTTCCAAATGACCAAGTCAAAGGAACCGCCTCAACACACACACACGAATCTCTGACGAGACCCTGGTCCTTGCTTCAAGCAATGAATCCACTTACTATATCAGCTATATAGAAAAGATGGAAGAACCGCACAAGGTTCGTGAATGAACCTTCTAGATCCATGTATCTTTCCCCACTGTGCCTCCAAGGCAACACGTGTTTTTGGCCAAGTTGTAGAGTTTACAAAGTGACCCATAGGCTAGAACATTTCCACTCACTGTATCACTTAATCAAGTGATTGCAAACCTGCATCGTAGCTCCCACTCGCCTTCATAAGACTCGGGATATACGCCTCAGATATCTACGTTTATTTAATTCCAAGTTTCAATAAACTAGAACCTTTCTTAACTTGTTTAAGGATATTCTCGACATTACTTTTATGATGGTTCCAATTGCCGCAAAGAAATGAACTATTCATAAGTGTCATCCTTCACCTTATCTTTAGGGACTAACGCCCCAACATAGATAGATCTCGAGAACACGGCTAGCAAGATCTCCCATTGTGATCTATGCTAAACTCTTTTAGCATCACATCTATATAAGTAAACAATAATCTAACAATGATTAAATCTATCACTATAGATTCCTATTTCTAAAATAAGAATCGCTAATCCAAGTGCTTTCGTAAAGACCTTGAATTACCAAACATTAATTGATCTGTGA
Source organism: Gentiana macrophylla (assembly GCA_026214975.1). Lineage (NCBI taxonomy): Eukaryota > Viridiplantae > Streptophyta > Magnoliopsida > Gentianales > Gentianaceae > Gentiana > Gentiana macrophylla. The sequence goes on from JAOBSW010000872.1 coordinate 83,455, forward strand.
CATGGGGTGGTAACTCCCGAGAAAGATATTTAATACCTTACTCAAAAATCGTAACACACTCCCACTATCCATCTTGCACATTAGGCATATCCTTTCTTTGACTAAATCAAACTCCTTTGATTATCAAACAAAGAAATTGTCTAGAGAAACTTGTTTGAGTCCATAAATGGATCTCGTGGGCTTACATATCATGTCATCGCGTATGAACATTGAGCCGCCTCGCCCAACGCCTTCAACACTATCATATAGCCATGATATCAAGTTACAACAAGCATAATCGAATAACTAGGCTCACTTTACAGGACACTCCTTTAGGTAAGCATGACTAGGTTCACAACCTAGTTGTCATGATGGAATCTAATTCGTATATTATGGCTCTCTGGCCATATCTCTCAATCTTTCCTTTAAACATTCCTTCATAAGTCGTGAGATATTCATTCTTCGTGATGAACATACCAAAGCAAGCCTTTTCGGGCTTTAGGTTATCCACGCACTTACGTAACATTTGTGTGCACCGAGCAAAGGATCTACACCTCATCGCTATGTGGCGTGTGCTCATGTTCCATTGGTTGAATGTATCTTTGTGGTTCTCAAACTCTTTTGAGATCTTATTTACTCCCACTGCCTCTTTTGGAAGAAACACTTCCTCTAGAAGACGGCATGTTTGGAGACAAACATTTTGCTCCACGGACAAGTAAATAATATCCAAAGATACTTGCTAAGATATTCCACAAAGTTGCGTATGTCGCATACAAGGCTTCAAGCTTTTCGACTTTGCTTATGACAACTACAAATCATCAAGTTAAGATAGATTTGACATTATCCTTTTCCATATCTAATATGGAATTTATTCAACCTTTATTCTTTGGAACTTGGTTAAGTATAAGTGGCTCTATCCCGAAGCGGGTAAGTGGATACTTTGCATGGCTTGTGTCACACCTTTATCATATAAAGTGTTGTTTCCGCTTTGGGAACACAATCTAATTATGTATCTCAAAGATGGTATCCTTCAAGGAGAATCTTATTCGCTGCAGGCGACTTCAAACACCCTTCTTGTATTAATTACTTCAATCCAATTGAAGATTAATTCCTAAGTAGCTCATCAATCTTATATTCGCATCGCTCGAACTTTTCGGCTTTCCGAATTGTCGTGACTTCAATAAGTACATTCAACTATTTCTAAAAATAGTCATAGAGATTAACAAACAATTATTTGTAGCATTAATTGTCATAAGCCAACAAACATCGGTATGTTTAGGCTTTAGACAATTTTTCTAGATTTTATAACCTTTCATAAAAAAGGGTATTTTAGTCCTCTTTGGATAAGATATTATAACCCACATGATTCATAATCATATGGTTCAACATCATCGTAATGACGTTTAATTACACGCTCTTCCGGAGAGACTATGTCTCAGAGTAACCACAAATCAAGGATAATAACCATACAAATATTTAGTTGAGATCCCATCACATATATCATCTATATAGTGACATCAATCTAGTATGTTAGATTCAAGTGACCCTCCAACTTTATCGTAATAACATTCATTCTTTACAATTGAGTATGTCTACTAAATCCTAATAAATAATCGAAAGTATGTTCTTCATAAGAACCGAACATAATAACATTTATTTGGTTCCTTTTCAGTTACTAGATCCGCATTATGGTAAGTGTCACAACGCTTGTTTCACCTTCCATATTTGTCATCCAATCCTTCTAATTTAATCACACTCGTAAGGTATCATATATCTTAGGGTTGACTTTTAATTTGGAAAGATTTATCTCAACTCTCTTGCCTATAATAGAAACTTCGATAAGTTCTCTATTTAAGCACACGCCCTAACTTTCCTTTTAATCCTTTAAGTACTTGTAAAAGTTTCTTATTGTAGTCTTCATAAGACTTAAGAAATATCACAAGAACCATGTCTTCAATTTCCTTTCATAAAGAAAATCTAAATTCATTAAATAGTTTATTTAACCTTTTGAATTGCATTCAAAACATTAACTATTCAATTAACCTTTAAGCAATGATAGAATTAAGTCGTTATTTAAATCTTTTAATTTTGAAAACAACCTTTCCAAAATTAGACATGGTCATTCTCATTCAACGCTTGAATTATTTGTCATCGTATGATCGAATGATCATCTTGGATCGATTCAATATCATGAGCTTCCGCTTTCCTTTAATAATTAAAGTCTCGGAGTACTGCATCAATTATGTAGTCTCCTTGTCTCTAACTACTATAACGGGATTGCTCGTGTCATTGCTTATTTAAAAAGGATTAAAACTACTTAACCATATTTGAGAACGATTCTCAAAAGGTAACAGTCATGTTTGGTTTTACTAATCGAGAATAAAACATAAATATAGAATTTGCTAACTACAACATTAAAAATGAAAATAAAAGAGTGTTGTTTGTTTATACACGCAAAATCAAAAATGGTCTTTTTGGTTTATGATTTTGCTCCCACTAGTCAACTACTCCCAATTGACTTTCAAGAATTATTAATTTCTTTAGTGGACAAGATCCCACTAAACTACGCGACCCGCTTTGGTGGTGGGCGAAAATAGTCTAATAGGTAGACAACATCTTTGTCAATCGTGATCTTATACGACTCTTGTTGTTTGACTAGTCAACTCTTTGACAATTTTCATCTCATAAAGTAGTCAAACCCTTGCCTCTAAAAATCCAGACGACCCCACTTTGGTGGTGGCCGAGAGAATTCTTAGTCAAGTCATAACCCCAATATTCGTGAGATCTCATACGATCATATCTCGATAATGACGATATACCCGAGGTAGGTCAACCCCCCGCTTGGTCGATGAGTTGGATCCGAACAAGGGCTCTTCACCGTCATTATAATATGGGAGGCAATTTCAACTTGATTCTTTTGAGGTGGAAGTATTTATGTAAATTAATTCACTTAATTAATTTAATTATGGTCTCATCATAAATATGTCTATCTCTATAAACATACATCCTACACATTTATCTAGATCGTGCCTAGTCATGCATCTATCGTATCATATAAAATAAATACAAGCACAAAAATAATAAATGCGTAAAGTAACTGAAGAGAGTTTGAGAATGTGATAAACACAAGAGTAAACTTCAACTTGGTTTATTCATTGATATGAAAGGTGTATAAATAGATACAATTGAGAGAGACTAGCACTAGCTTGGGCGGCCACTTGAGTATGTAGATGTGGGCGGCAAGCATGCAAAAGTAAAAGTAAAAGCTATGTCTATGACATATTAATTGTGTCTATGACATAAAGTAAACTAGAGTTTGACATATTAATTGTTTATATGTATCACAATTAATATGTCTTTTATAATTAAATAAAGTGTACAAAATATCTCAGACGCAATTTTCGAGGTCATTGAGCACACCTCATGAACTTCTTCACACTCATCAATCTATTTCAAGTAACGTCAGTAATATTTCCACACCCCTCAAACTGGTCAGATATGTTGATGCAACCAAGTTTGCTACTAAGTCTCACGAACATAAGAGGGGAATAGCCTTGGTAAGAATATCAAGATTCGATCTGGCTTTGAGGAACATCTTGGAGTTGAATAATCCTGGCATCAATCTTTTCCTTCGTAAAGTGTCCATCAATATCCACATGCTTGGTTTTATCATGATGGATGCGGGATCTTCACCATGCATAAGGTTGAATTATTATCACAAAGATAGTGTGATAGGTTGTCGAGGAGGTTCTTTGAAGTTCGGTCCAAGCACTCTTTTAGCCATGTAGAGCTTCACAAATGCCGAGTACAAGTGCCCTAAGTTCACCAAGATCGCTTCTTGACACAAGAGGTTGTTTCTTTGCTTCTCCAAGTAAACTGTGTTCCCCATACATAGGAACAATAGCCTGTGTGTAGTAGACCTTCTATCTATGTGGCATCCAAAATTTAATCAAGATCAAGATAGACCTTGATGGATCTATCACAGACTTGGTGAAGTGTAACCCTTGGCCGTGAGTGGACTTCAAATACCGCAGATTCTATTCACTGCGCATCCCAATGTTGCTCAAGAGGGCAATGCATGAATCAAGCTAACCAGATCGACACCATATGCAATATCCGGTCTTGTATGGGATAGGTAGATGAGTTTCCCTACAAGTCTTTGATATTGTTCCTTTCTTACAAAGAATGTCACCATGTAGTGGTATGGACTGGGTCTACCTGGGGATACAAGAGTTTGCACCCCAAAGATGCCGCTTTCTTTCAAAGAGTCCAAGACATATTTCCTTTGGGAGACTGAGATTCCTTTGATGTTTCTAGCTACTTCCATGCCAAGAAAATACTTAAGTAAACCCAAGTCTTTAACTCGAAATACCTTTGCCAAGCCAATTCTTTCAAGTGTTGGATCTCACAGGTCATCTCCAAAGTAGGATGATATCATCCACATAGACAATAAGAATAGACCTTCTTCGTTGGTTGTCTTGATGAACATAGTGTGATCGAATTGCATTGGTGATATCCAGCAGCCTTTGACCACGCTTGTTAATTTTCCAAACCATGCCCTTGGTGATTGCTTCAGCCATATAGAGATTTCCTCGCTTTGCACACCTTGCCTTGAGTATGAGGATTGATAAAACCAGGGAGGTATAGTCATATAAACCTCCTCAAGAAGGTCCCCATTTAGAAAAGCATTTTTGATGTCCAATTGATGAAGAGGCCACCAAGTTGGACAAATTTAGAGAAATTAGTACCCTGACAAGTGTTGAGCTTTGCCACTGGTGCAAAAGTTTCTTTATAGTCAACGCCATAAGTTTGAGTGAATCCACTGCTACCAACTGCTTTGTACTTGTCAATAGTACCATCAAGAAAGTGTATTTGATAGTGAATAACCATTTGCACGGTGACCGCCTTCTTGCCTTTTGGAAGAGTTGTGAGATCCCAAGTATGATTATCCGGGAGGCGTCATCTCTGTTTTTAACAAAGAACCTTCCACTTATCATTTTGAAGGGCCTCCGAATATTTCTAGTGGATAGAGTGAGAGTCCAGTCCCTGTGTAAACATGGCAAAGACAGGAGACAATCGGATCATAAGATAAATAAGAATGAATAGAATGATCGGTGCATGATC
>JAOBSW010000785.1:0-10000 GCA_026214975.1 Gentiana macrophylla
AAGAATATTCCCCAAAATTGCTGGGATATTCATATTCATACATTTTTATTTTTTTAGGTAAACAAAGACCACTGACCAATCTTTTCATTATTCGATCTTTTGAATTTATTTATAACCATAGGTTCCTTATGTCAATGTCACCATCAATTAAAGACAAAATCCCACAACATGCAAACATAGTCAATAATACAAAAGGAAATTCTAACATGTTACCAAGATATTTTTATTTATAATAAGCCTTAAAAAACGTCACACGCAACACATAACAAATTAAACTTAGATTCTCTTCATCATTTAATAATATGTATATTTCTATTACCACTTGAATTTTCTGCCTACCATAACAATTTTTCGACAAATTTGGTCAATGGTCGCCAAATTAAATAAACACGCGTCATCATACGAGTAATTATTGTATATAAATCAATTTTCGACAATTAAAATCAAAATTGAATTTGATGGTTATTAACCGCCATAAAATTTACCCAACTTTTCTCATATATATCTTTACTCTAGAGAAGTTTAGAGACAAATATTCAATTATTATTTTTTCCTAATATATATATAATAATTGAACTTGTAGCTTAAAATTACAAATACATACTCTATGTGAAATTGCGAATAATGCCGATACATCAATAACTCAAACACAACAAATACCAGTCTAGTCTGATTGGACACCGAGACCATTGTATGTGACCCTATCTTTTTCAAACAAAGAGAAGGGCTGCAACAATTATTTGAAGGTTATATGAAACATAAATATGCTGATACATAAAACTCACCTTTTATCGCAGAATAGATGACGAGTTTGATGCATCATATCTTTATATAACTCTCACAATAAATGATACACAATAATCTTTGCCACAAATTATATCAATATCATATATTGTTGTTTCTTAATGATTGTTATGCTAGAATTACTGCCTAATTTTCCAAATAAACCCAAGAAAATTATTACAATATCATATTATTAAGGACTCCAACTTCCTCAAGCTTTGGAACAAGGTGACCGCTTAAATGAAGCGCCACCAAGCTTTCCAACCCACCGACCGGAGCACCGCCGATGTACACAGCCGGTGCACCACCACCACCTCTGGCAGCACCGGCATCTGTATGATTATTCTCCGGTGGTAGCGCGTCGATGTCGCCCTCTTCCAGTTCAATCACCGTGGGATGGACTCCGATGGTACAAAACAAACGTTTCATGACATAACACATACAACAAGATGAACGGCTAAAGATGATCACGGGATTCTCCGATATCAGCCGCTGGATCCGCATCTCGGCTGACTCCGCCACGTCGAGGGCCAGGGGAGAAGCGGTTGTGGGTGTTAGCTCTAGCCGTATTCCGCCGTCCCCACTGTATCGCCGGAGACCTTGCATGACCACTAAGGTCCACCGCTGTGATCTTGTATAGCAGTGTGTATGTGATTTTTTTTTTTAATATAATTAAGGAAATGGGCACTTCAAAAAGGATTCATTGGATTAATTGGGGGGTGTACAGGCTTGGAATTTAGGAGTAGAAATATTAAAGAGGATGTGGGAGACAAGGTGGGATTATATAATTGTTGAAAAGAAAGGCTCTGTATATGTGTTTATATAACTCAAAGATGACGTATGAGTTATGACATATGTCTCATAGAGATATTTGTGTGCAAGGCTCTCTGGCATGATCTAAAAATTGTTTCAGCCACACAAAGTTTCTAATACTATATTTTTAGTTTTACAAATTTGTTTATTAGCAGCCATCGTTCAAATCTATATTTTTTAACCATAAAATTACATTTCTTAACAACAAATTACATCGTTTTAATACTAAAAAATTCCTCGATCTCAAATGCGCCATTGACCCCACCCTAATGCATGTGGATACGCCCCTGGTGTCTCCACACGTGTGGAGACACCGAAACCACACAGTTTCATTCTGTATTTAAACTGTGTGATTTTGATCGTTTCACCTGTCACTTCTCTTCAAAATTCTCTTTCTACACAAGTATTTCCCTGTCTCATACCTTAACCGCAAAATCATACAAACTATTTGACACAAATTTTAAGATGGTAATGGATCAAATCCTACGCAGATATCACAATCATTTTGAGTTATTAGATTTAAAATAAACCCCTACCTCTTAGAAAAAAAAAACCCACCAATAATTTTTTTTAATATTGATGCATGATGATCCAATACTTGCTCCATAACCATCGTAAAATTAATGCTCCTTGATCAACTCATGTATATGTAGATGATTGCAAGGGAAGGGATGATAGGTGTGGATGATAGATGTGTACCTCACCCTTGTGCACCACTAATATACGAGAGATAAGTAAATTTAGACGCCTCTCAATTTTTATTTAGTATCACCTATAAATATTTGTTATATATAATAATTCTCTTTCAATTTTTTTCTTGAGTAAAAATGAGAAATTATTGTGCCAAATCAGAATAGGTATGTTGCCATGAATATTACAAAAGATGGCGGCGAAGAGCCTTATTCTTTCCACTCGTCGTCATGAAGTAAACTAGCCTGAAGAGAGTCCAGATTTCTTAAGGCCGAAGAAAGCTCAGAATAAGAACACCGAAAAAGTTCGATCCACTAATCTACAAATAATGGCAAATCCTACAATGGACCTAATTTAATTGGGAGTCATTTGGGGTAAGCCCATGTCGTAATGAGACAAAACTTGAAGAATGACATTTATCAACGGAATTCAAGAGTCTAAGACCGGCAGAGAGTTGCTGAACGTAGTCGACTGAGCAAAAGCCGTCTGGAGGGCTGCAAGCACTCTCTGGTCTGATTCTGCAAATAAACTTTAGCGTCTAAGCCAAAATCTCGGCAAGATTCATACATATCCTTCGATGTGGTCAGTGATCATATATTCCCCACTCGAACTGTGTCCGTGAGTAGATTAGACGAACTAGCCACGGATGTTGTTGAGATTTCTCGGCTATTTCTGTTATCCGATGAGGAAAAGGAAGTATGTATAGTGCTTCGAAACACTCGCATAATATGAGAATAAAAAAGGTTTACTTGTCACATGATCACGTCTTTGTTCATTAAAATCCATGACATATTTTTACCTTGGATTTGTAGATATACATATGACAAAGAGATGAGAGGTCAAATCATCCTCTTTTAGAAGAAGAATCGCTAAAGAAGCGCCTCGATTTCACATCCCATTACGTTTAAAATAAGTGGTTACGCAAAATGACTTCTCAACGATTCGAATTTCGAAAGAAAAAACACAGGATGTCATGCACTGAACATACGCCAATCACCTCAAAAGCGGTGGAACTTCGCCTTTCAAGTCATGTCACATATCTTTTATGTAGACCTAACTCATGATGATTATTCTAACTTAGGTATGCGGCATTTGACATAAGTTGATGATCGGTCATCAGACACGCGACACTCGTTAGGGCTTACACAAAGTAATAAGGGCCATATCAAAGATATGAGCCGACGTGAGTTCAACTCGATATCGAACCTCAATTGACAAAGGCCATCTTTAGTATAGCGTAGGTTGCATGCACATTTATTTAACCGACATGGCGCAGGTCACCCTCTGTCCGACATGCAATGGTCGTCATATGTCCCTTGTAGTCAGCATGACGCAAGACATCCGTGGTCTTTTATTCCTGACATGGTGCAAGCCATCTTGGTCCCTTATGTTCCATATAAGGCATGTCATTCCTGACCTCAAATATCGGCTACTTTTTATTAAATCGGCACTCCGGATATTATGCACACGTTATACCACGTTTAACAGTAATGACTCTGAGATTGTATCATCGTTATGGCTTGATCAGAAACTACTCCATGATCTTCGACTTAATTATCACAACATGCAATAACTCACCATCCATGATGGAGAATTATATAAACGGATCTTCATCCCATTCGTGCACGCCGCAACCCGCTCACAATTACTTACAGTCAATAGAAATTTCTCTGACAAACACTGATTTGAGCGTCAGAGTGACCGCTGAGACCAACCCCGAGACCCCTAACGCTTTGTGTATTTTGCAGGTTCATTCACAAAATCCACCAAAAAACCGATCGTCATTCGGAGGTCCCACTAACTGAATATATATCAATTTACAATCCGGACGATTTCAAGTATCATCAATATCATAAACAATCAAGACTTTATCAAATTTCACTATAGAAAAGAACAAACCATTCTCTCCTTCCTTCCCCCCTTTTTTTAAATATTGAAAAAGGACAAACCCTACTAAAATCCAAGATCTCAGTGAATCATTGCACGTTCTACTCTGAAGTCATAAAATTTGGCCAAAATTGGGGTTTTTTCTTTTAGTATAAGCAAACATTAAAGAAGTTGATCAACCCTATATTTTTACTACACAAGGGATGGATTTTTTTTACACGTTGTCTATCTATACAGAGACGTCTAAATTTACGCACAAAACACAGTTCAAGGACATTAACTCGGTAATAATTATTGTGATCTTTAATCTAGATGTTTGGGTTCAATCTTAACAAAAAATGTGTGCAGATATTTCATATCCGTAAAAAAATATTTTAGTAAAACATTATATTCTTCTTCTTAAAAAAACATTATATTGTAATGCAATATTATACCATCAAAATATTATATACTGCTAAATAAATCAGCCATGATTCATTGAAATTATAATTGGTTGGTCTTAATTTTCAAAAGAGTATTTATAAACAGCATGAATCTAGAATTTTTTCCAAACATGAAAGCACCGGAGAAAACTCAAAATCCACCAGAGGCATTAATCGTGTTTTAACAATTTTTAATGATAAAATTACTTAATTAGTAGGGCATTTCCTAATTACATATGTGGATCCGCCCCATACATACATACATACATCAAATGATGAGTGAAATGGTAAATTTATGGAATATAATTTTGTAATAATAATAAAAAATGTGTTGACAAGGGTTCAATTAAACCTACGTTTGATCCACAACAAAATGGAAAAACATATTTATTGATAGATGAAATTCTCATCTTAATCAACGGTGTAAGTTAGTGTTATGCTCGTTTTGTTGTGAAGTTATCATTTTTATAAATGTATATACTAATACTAATAAAATAGATTTTGTCTGTAATGACAAAATTATTAAAAATCAGTGATAGAATTAAACTCAGAATTTAATAAGTAAAAAAAGAATAATTATGTAAGAATAAATATGTAAGAATAAACGTGAATAGAAAGAAATATGTAATTAACAATCGCTAAACACAAAGAACATTAACACGCCAAGAATAATTTTAAAGAATAATCGTGATTTTATTCTTTATAATAACGAAAATGTTACTTTTATTCTTCCGCACTCCATTTATTAATTTTTTTTCGTCTCGCGCTCTTTAAAAAAAAAAAAAAAAAAAGTAATTTTGAGGTTTTCTTGAGACCACCCACTCATAGAATAGATCCGCCCATGAATTAAACGATACACTAAAAACATTTATCGCATGGTATAGTATTGAATACACGTAAAAAAAAATGGCATAGTATATGCTAAAATGGCACTCAGTCTTTCTGCATTTAATATTGTTTCACAGTGACGTGTCCAAAGCACTCCAATACGTGATCGACACATCAATGGGTGGCTTTGTAAGATTTTATATGCTAAAATGGCACTCAGTGCTCTACACGAATACTTCTGTCTGGTGACGTGTCCAACGTCCGATACGTATCCGACACATCAATGGGTGAATTTGTAATTCCAAAACTTTGAAACAGTTTTAGTATACGCATATTTATTATTCGGATATGCGAAATGAAGAACAATGTTGAAAATTAATGAGTAAATACCATCAAAATATTGAATGGAAAGTTGTCTAAAATGATGAAAGCAACGAAAAATGAAAGGAATTTGGAATATAAGGAATTTGGAATATTCTGGATTTTTTAAAAGGGGAAAAATGTCTTTCGCAAAAAATATTTTATTACTTAAGTTTTTTTTCTATCATTTTCTAAAAATACACCTCCAGGAAGTCTGATATCTGCAAATAAAACTTCCTAGTGTTGTGGGAAGTTGCCGGAAAAGAAGCACACAAAAGAAGTTTGAACATTAGAGAAGGAATAGGAGAAAGGGAATCTCCATCACACATTCTAATCCGATCGTCATCTTGCAGATTAAAATTGAGGAAATTGATCAGTGTGAGAAGAGGATCGAGTTGATATAAGTATAGTTGCGATCAAGAAATGTATGAAGTTTTCCTGTTTTGGAATCTTAGGTTTTCTGAAGTGCTTGAAATTTGTAATCAGCCTAGACGCTGTCTTTGTTGTTTAGAACCCTTTAATTCATTGTGATCTTAAAGTAGATGTGTTGATTCTATAGGTTTTGCTTTTCGCTAGAGTTTTGTCTATTTTGGCTTGCAAAATTGGAAAGATTTTGGCATCAAAAGAGGTATGAGGATTTCATATTGAAATTCGTTGTTTTATAGTGTTTGGTAAGTGTTATGGTTCTGCTTTGTTGTGAATAATTGTCTTGAAATCGTTGTTTGGTTGTTTGTTTGGCTCATGACAACAATTGCAGAAAATTTGCAGGTTTAGGGCTATTTTCTGATCCCTAACGTGTAACATCGAGGCTTTGAGCGCACTCAGGCTTGATCACGATTTGTGCGTAATGTCGCTTAGTGTTTGGCGCATGCTAGTAGGGTATGGCGTGCGCCAGTGTTGTGCAGAATGGAAAGAAAATGTTTCCAATCATTTTGGCGCACGCCAGAGTCGAGCAAAAACATTTTTAAACTCCTCTGGCATGTTTGGCGCATGCCAAAGTAGCTGTGGCATACGCCATAGTCCTGTTTTGCTTTGCCTAAATGTGTGTTTTAAGGCTTGATTTAGGTTTGAGCCTTTCAAAGGTATCTTATTAACTTGTAATGACTTGACAAAGCCATGAATAAGTTTCTGATGCGTTTAGTATCGACATCGGATGGATTCTTTGATGAGATGAAGTACGAGACATTTGGAAGTTTAGAATTGACCTTGTGCTTTGATGGAGTAAAGTTGTTAGGTTTTGGCTAGAGTCTAGATGTCTAAGATGAGGGGTTGAGTTGTTAGGTGAATCTTTCCATGAATGAACTCAGGAGGCTAGTTAATGGTAAATAACATACATACTTGGCTAGACAATAGACTGAACACCTAGAGATTCTCGGTAAGGCATGTAACAATATCGCGATGTGATGATGATCAGATAAAGTGGACGACTTTCTCCGATCACACACTAACAAGACGACTTCTTGGGACAGCTAGAGCGACTCTATAGCGGGTTGCAATCAGTTTTGTTCTTAGTGCACATAGACTAAGCGTAATGCCATTGAAACTTCTGGTGTAACAAATATAAGTTAGGCTAAAACCAATAGGAAACTCACAACATGTTATGAGACATGAAGATATACTTTAGGTGCAATGTTAAATTAATACAGATAATCATTTAATAATGTCGTCTTTACTTTTTAAGAATAATTATAATTATAAAGAATGTAGTTCAATAACTTCTACATTAAATACTCAATGTACTTAGCTCTTTGTATGCCACATTTGTTTTTCTTTCCCAAGAAGATCTACTGGATGATGCTGATGTATTCTATGAGAACAAATGAGCTCGTTTAATGTCTTTGGAGTTGCCTAGCTTTGCTTTTACTACTAGATTGTTGTATTTGAGACCTTATACTTTTATTATGTTCAGACTCGTAATACTTTTAATTTGATTTGTAAAGTAAGACTTACGTATTTTCGGTTTCGGCTTGTGAGACTTGTTGTAATGAATCCTACCCTTTTGTATTATGTTTGGCTGCATTGTTACTCTCTGTTGGTCTTTGGAATTGCTATCCTAAGTCTATTTCGTTTCCGCGTCGCTTTTTTTTTTTACATGATGACGTAAAATTTCATGTGATAATATTAGATTCAATTAACGTTATACGTGCCGCCAATATTTTTCTGATAAAAATTCTGTGATCCAAAAACACGACGTTATGCACTAAGATTTGTATTGTAATTTTTACACAAATTCCCATACCCGTAAACCCTACACTTGCGTATCTTGCATCATTTTATCCGTTACCATGTATCCGGAACCGTGCAATCTAATTGCTCCCTAAGTCCCTCCGGTTAAGCGAACGTGCAAGCCATAACTTGAAGCATCGGAGGTGGCCGGTAGACAGTGCACATGGGATGATGTTGTAGTAGCTTTTATATTAAAATGGTACCAAACGTCATATGGACTTGGAACCGGGGATTGGCGGGCCAGAATGTGGTGGGGCCAATAAGCTGACGTAAGACAATGACCCGAATAAACAAAACCGACGTGTAAATTTTAGGAAAATGACATGCAAGACTACATTTCACAGAAATAAGACAAACCACACTACTTGATATCATCGATTAAAGTGATTAATTATTTATCATGATTAATCCCAACAAAATATACTGTTGATTGTGTTGTATAAGATATCAGTAAAAAAAAATAATAGATGATCACTACTTCAAATTTTAATTGCTCCAGAGAATGGTGGACCATGTTTTGCATGCATCTGCAGTGACATAAGCCATGGGCACTCAACATATACATCCAATGTCATTATGACGTTGTCACTTGACATGTGGGACTTTGTCTCTCCATCCTTCACCCATGGAGCGGAAAATTTAGAAATCTGGTTATTGTAACTTAATGATATTTATTTTCAGATCAATTATTTTTTTGATATTTGTTTTAGTTTTCATGTCTAAATATAGACAAAACGTCAGAATATTCATTCCTTTTCGTCCAAATTCATTCAAAGACCAAAAAGGACGGAATCCGTTTAAAATTTGGACGCTCCGTCCAAATTGTGACGTCACAATTTGGACGGATTCCGTCCTTTTTAGCTTAAACACTAAATCCGTCCAAATTGTGACGGATCCATTTATAGCATCATCGAAATAAAGGACGTCTCGTCCAAATTTCGACGGAACCGTCAAAATTGAAACCCTTATCCTATCTTTTTCCTCATTCCGCCCCATTTCACAGCCTTTTCACCTACTCCGCAGAAAAAAACGCTTAGAACTCCGAAACTGGCTGCCTTCTCGTAGTAAATTTGGACGATTTCACCATGGCTAATCCTAGTCAACAAGAAACACCTACTGTGAGTGGTTTACGGTTTATTAATTTTGGTTAAATCGAAAATTGATGTATGATTGTTATTCTGGTTATGTATTGTTTTTTTAGGTATCTTAGAATTAAGCCTTAATCATTCCTCCTCTAAACCTTGTTGATTTTGGCATCAAGTACTCTGTAATGGCTGAGCCCATGATTCATTTCTTTAGCGTCTTGTTCTCTGTCATTTTGGGATTTTTTTTTATTGTTTCTGATTCATGTTCGATTGGAATTCAATAGTGTTATAGGGTTTAGGGTTTAGATTCGAATTCATGTATTGTATGATTATATGTATGATGAAGTGTTTAGAATTCAAAGGATATTTATGATGCTTTAGAATTGAATGGATATGTATGAACATCAATAATATGTAATGTTAAGCTATTATTAGCCTAGGGTTTATGGTTTATTAATGTTTAGGGTTTATTCGAAAATTCATGTATAATTTAGAGAATTTCATGTTTCATGTTCAATAGTGTGTTATTTTATTGTTGGATTGTAATTCGATTCATGTATGGTATGATTAAATGTATGATGAGGTTCTTAGGGGTAATTTTATTTGTTTATTGGCGTTCATGTAAAATTCAATGTGAGAATATGTATGATAGTGTTATAATTTTTATTTGAATAATGTAGTGTAATTTATGATAAGTGTAATGTATGGTAGTATGATAGTAGTATTGCTAATGACTTAATTTTGACAATGAGTAGCCGTCTGGGTCCTGGAAAGGCCGACTACAAGTTTAGAGGGGGGGTGAATAAACTTGTCCCAAAAACTAATCTCGAAATGAAAAGTCCAGAATCGAGTTTCTTCAAACTCAAATCGATCTTCGATTTGTTCTGTCCCCTTTAACTTGTGCGG
>JAOBSW010000785.1:15000-53082 GCA_026214975.1 Gentiana macrophylla
CCGGGTTACCGCAATTGAGCAATTCCTCCCGGAACATGGGTTTGTCTCTTAGTAGGCATCCCGCTAGTCCTAACACTGGGAGGCTCACCTTGAGAAGGAATCCTCAGGGTCCCGGGTCGCCCCCGCCTAGCTCCGTACTCTGTGTTTCTCCTCCTTCCTCACTCTAGCTCAAAGCGGAGGAAAATGTTGAGTTCTAATCCATTCGGGAAGAATCCAATCATCCTCGATCGAATAGGAAAAACACGCCCTTCATATATACGTTGGAAACATGCAACTTTGTAGTACTCGTAACAATAAGTGTACGACTCGCAAAGGTCTTGACTTATATAGCAAATGCAAGCATGTACACAAGGTAACTCAAGTCCCTCAAACTGCCCGCAAAAAGATTTCTTTGTTAGCATATTTACCTTCGCACTAGTATCAATGTCCCCAACTTGAAACTGGTCCTAGTTGATCTTATGCAGTGTGAAACTCCTTCTGGCACACGAAACATCATTCGAGAAATCTTTAGGTACATGGGCTATCACGATGCGACATGAGTCCGCAAGTTCTCTCCTCTCATAATAGCAACGCTGCAATACTCCCCTGATGTGGTCAAAGAGATTAACAAAACTCATCTTACGCGCATCCCTGATGATGTCGTTAAAGCTTTTAGCATAGTTGCTTGTCATTATTGTGTAACGTGTACTCGGAAATTGCGATCGTGCCTATTTGTCAATTCCAATCTCCTCCAAGTAACGCGAAACTGGATTGTTTGAGTTTCTATCCATCTCTATTATCTTTTGAAATAATATTTTGAATCGCGTTTCCAAAATGTATACGTGACTTCCCGTAAAGTGTATGGACAATATCCCGTGCTCCCGAATTTTCTATTCAAGTTCATGACAATGTGGTAGTAGCAGTAACCATGGTAAGCGTCTGGATATACATTCCTAACGACTCCAATGATGCTTGGCCCTCTGTCTGATATGAAAACCAAGTCACTACGTTCTCCGATTATCGACTTCACGCCTCCCATGAAATACGTCCACGCATCAAGGCTCTCTCCGTTGGTCACGGCAAACGGTAACGGAAATATATGGTCGCCCGCGTCTACACCGACAGCTACTAACAATGTCCCCTCTCATTTTGTTTTCAGATGTGTACCGTCCACAACTAAGATAGGCCGACAATACTTAAACCCCTCAATACTAGAACCCAAATCCATGAAACAATACTTGAACCTGCCAAGCGCATCAGGAACAATGTCTGTGATGGTTCCAGAATTTTCTTGCTTCAACATGTAAAAGTAGGCGGGTTATTTAGTATATGACATTGTTACGTTTCCGCCGATTAATTCCAAGGCTTTCTGTCTACATTGATATGCACATTGATAATTAAGGTCTATGTTGAATGTTTTTTGACCTCAGCTTGTAAAACTTTTGTCGTGAAATCACTGCCGAGTTTTATGGGTCTATCCCTTACGAAACGACCTATAGGTCCGGGCCTGGCTTGTCTATGATTGTCAGTTAATCGTTCCAATCCACAAGTGTGAGTTTCAGTGTATGCGGTTATCTCAAAGTTCATTCAATGTTGTTCGTCCCTAGCGTCCACATTCGAATCAACAACCTTCCTACCGACAACCTTCCATTCGTATTTTTCCGAAATATAACATCGTAGTTTTAACTTATCCTTGTCAGACCTAACGAGTTTCCACATGTAGTCGTGTTTCAATGCGTGGTAACTCATTTTCCTCCTTGTCTCTATACTTTTTACCAATAAACAATACTTCTGGATTATCAGTCTGAAACATCCCAGCACGTGGACATGGAGGAATTTGGGAAGACTCCATTAGAGACCCAAAATGAGCACCTCTATTGCGATTAATACTTTCCATACTAAATGTGTGACCGAAGGTCGTGGTTCTGCTCCAAAGGTGTCGCGGATAACTCATGAAAGATCCGCCGATAGTGAGGCTCGCTTGCATCGGTGCTTGTGTAAATCGCTAACTTGTTCCATCTACATGGACATTATGACTAGTCGACCAAAATTATTCCAACGTGTCCCGGCTTGAGCCATCGGTTCACGCCTCCACCACTAGGTTCTTTGGTCAGACGGTGTGTGCGTCGTCTGAACTATATTATGCCGAGTCGTTCCAACTTCATTCATAGATGCACACATTCTAGACATAGGTTGTTCACTGTAAGGTATGTGCAATGGCTGACTAATCATATTTGCTATAAATCCCCAATCGTATCCACGTTCACTTGAAAAGTCAATGACTTGATCACCTAAAGTTGTATTCGGTTGGATGGCAATTTCATGAGAGGCTGAGACTGATGGAGTACGTACAACATGCTCTCGGGAATTCCGATTACAATAAAGTTTGGGTGTAAAATCCTTAACCCCACTATCATTTTCTCAAACTATCGGTTGTTCATTTAAGTCAAATGCGTTGTCATTCATGTATTCCAAGTGATCATCAGCAATAACCAGTTCAGCGTTAACACATTGTTTGACGGTTTCTAGTCTAAGTAGATCATGACCACGTATTTTTCGTACAAAAGTTTCATGACCAATGTATTTTTTGATACATCAATTCCAACTTTCCCACACACTTTCTGCTTCACTTCATCCAATGTCATATCGGTTTTCACACGAATCAAATAAAATTTCCTTTTCTATAAAACCATCTGCCGCTTCCTTCGTTGTATATCCACTGTTGGTCCCAGAGAAGGGTAAAACTATAGTCGAGGGGGGGGGGGGTGAATAGTGGAGTTTCAAAACTTTTCTGTATTCAAAAGCTTTTGGGCAATGGATAAGTCCCTTCTTACTTTGTTGTTTCAAAGTAGTTTAGGTAATCATGAGATAGAGATATAATATAAGCAATTAAATGAATCCAGTAAGGTAAATTGCAGAAAGTAAGTTGACACAAGGCTTATAGTGGTTCATGGTGGTGTAATCCCTTAATCCACTCTTCTCCTGTGATGATTGAAGGAATTCACTATTGTTTTCACAGATGCAATAGCATGATTGTCCTTGACTACACAACTTCACAATCTACAAAACTATCACTCCTTGACTACAGCGGCTTGGTGACTCGGTCTCTTTCTCTGCTCCTTGGGATCAAATCCTTCAGCAGCTATCACAAACTCAACTCCTTCTCGGATGGCTCGATTGATTTGCTTGATTGATGTGAATTGGATTCACAAACTTGTTGATCAATCTCAATGCTTGATGTTTGAATTCTAACTCTCGGTTTTGAGTTGATCACTAGATATTTCTTTTAGCTTGAGATAGAAGGCTTTTCACTTTGACACGATTTTGCTCTCGATTTTTCGTTCTTGCTCACTTTTTTCTTTTATTTTTGTCAATGCCTTCTATTTATAGCCTTAATTATCCTTGATTTGAATTTCCATCCGTTGGCTATATTAATGAGGGAATAATCCTTGATTTTATTCTTGATTCCCCTTAATTATATTCTCATTGATTTTGATGATCTCGATTTTCTTCAAACGTTTATCATAAAATCCGTCCTTGATTGATCCTATATTGATTGTGCATTTAATGCTTGATCTTCTGTATCTTTTTCATATTTCAATAATCCGACTAAGTAAGGTTTACTCCGCCGTTCTTTGAACGGTCAAGTGATCTATCTGACTTTGCCGTTTAGATCTTCCTTCACTGCTTTGTCTTCACTCAACCGAAAGTTAGTTTACTTTGCCGATTCACTGTTTCCTTCATTCTTTCATTTTAAGGAGAATCCTTGTACTTCACTGATCCTTGATTTGGGTGAGATCAGTGTACACCATATTTAAGCATTAAGTTTCATCACTTAAAACATAACTTAGACTTATCCAAGGTGTTAAGGGTGGAATTATACGATACTTTATTATACTTTATATTATAATTTCACCCTAACTAATATAATTTGCATTGAAAATGAATCTTAAAATGATTTATTGAGCAAACACGGTTTTATAAATGTTAATTTCCAAATAACACATTTTATGTGCTTAAATGATTATTTTATATCATCGTGGAAATGTGTTATGCTTTGGTATATTTCATGTGTTGTAGGTACATAATACATTCAAACATTGGAGCAAGTCAATGACACTCAATAAAAGCAAGTCAAGGACACTCATTTTTGGTCCAAGTCACGTGGGAGTGATTCAAGGGGCTGTTTTGAGAGCAAAGCAAGGGAAAAGTTAATATTATAATAATTGATAGCATATTCTTATTTGATAAATACTGTTCATTGGGAACCGAGTGTGGATTTTCCTCTTCTTTTTGAGTCTTTGTTTTTAGCATTTTGAGAGTGAGAGTCTATCAAACAAATTCTTGTATTGTTTCCATTCTAGTTTTAATAATCAAATACTTAGAGATTTCTTCAAAATTTCCATTGTTGTTCATGACCTTGGCTTTATTTCATATAAATTCTCGCTTACACATAACTATATGGTGCATTCTCATCAACCCAAAATGGTCATTAGTGGTATGGATAGCTAAACTCATCAAGGGCAAGCAATTGGGGAAGCAATTCGACGGTTTTCGGGTTTTCTAATATAAAGCATTGCAAGATTTCAAACCAAAGGTTAGATTACAAGTTCTACATTTTATTGTTCATAGCTTGATCGAGAGATTTTGCTTACGGATTGCCATACGAGAGATTGTATGCATTGAATCAAGATAACACGTAATTGAACCATAATATTCGAGTATAAAGCGAGAGTTTATCGAATACGGTTTAGATAAATTAATCGAGAGATTATACCTTGTGTTTTGATTGTATCTTTCACCTAAGAGATTAGGGATTACATTCGGTTTAGGAGATCCTAATCTTTGGTCCCGATATTGCATGCTTGTATGACTAGAAACCACGATAATTTGTTAAATTGTGAAACCTATTGTTTGCCCTCTTTTAATCTCATTACTGATAATCTTAAGTTTGAAACGATCTCGTGACAATTGTGACTCAAGACTGAACCACCCCTCAACCTCGAATCCCTGAGTTCGACTCCGGTTTTACATCGCTATACTACGATCCCTCCTCTTGGGGAAACCGGATTATATATTTATAACTTGTCCAAGGTCATCACAGACTTCCTTGGTTATAAGTCAGACCATAATGTCTTCATTGCTTCTCTGCTGGTACTTGACTGGCTTTATTCTGCCGACAATCTGTTTTTACTTTGCCGTCCTACCAACTAGTACAATACTTGTCTGACTCAACTTATACAACATGTCAGACTCTAAGTAAAGATTTATACAGAGAATTCCAACTTATTTCAGGCTTGCTATAACAGCTAGCATGGCCATCATCAAAACATAATAAAATGTTCCTAACAATTTCCCCCTTTTTGATGATGCCAAAACCCTCATAAGCCTGAACATAGGTATGCCAATTTTTTTTCATAATAATTAACAGAATAAAAACTCAAAAATTTTATTCATCCATGTAAGGGCAGCAAGTTCAAAATTATTCAAGTGTTACAACTACATTTTACTTAATTCAGCCTTGTACCTTTTGAACTTTGTGGTTTGGACTTCTTCCACATCTTTCCAATCAATCTCAGGAAACTTCCACTTTCAGTATGCCATAGTAGTGTATTCAGATACTCCTTGGAATACTCTCTTGGCAAAGAGTCTGTTAAAGTCAGGCATAGTTTCATTTGCCCTGGGCTCCCCAAAATACTTCTCAAGTCTATCCCTAGCTTCTGCTATGTGTGAGTCAGCAAACTTGAGATTTTTTGTACATAACCCATTGGTCTTGTTTACTCATTCTCCCTATAGGGCTGAAGAATTTTGCCATATAGTAGAAGTCTTCTTGTTGCTCAGTTGGTAAGTCTTCTGGTCCTTTTGCAGAGAGTGGTATGGCTGAACTTGGTCTGCTGGTTCCACCACTTTGCTAGAGAGAGGCATGTTGTCTTTTAATGTCATTGTATATTTTGGCCATGTCAACTCTCCTCTGTTCATCCTGGTAGCTTAGCGAGTCTGCCCAAACTTCATCTTGTGTTTGATTTGGATATAGTCCTTCCTAGACTCTGAAAAATTCTCTCACATTATCTAGGATTTCAGCCTCATATTCTTGCCTATTTCTGTGAGTTGGGAAACTTCTTTTCTCTCTGCTAGTGCTAGTTCTGTGATCTTTTACTGACCTCCTTTGTTGATTTGATCCAGGTCTTTGCTGTCCATGTCTTTGCTGTCCACCTGATCTATCTCTATCATCATCCCTTCTTTGAATAGGATGGGGAAATCCTATGCAGGGTTCATTTGATGCCTTTTCTCTTTCTTCTCTGGCCTTTCTTTGCTGCTCTTCAGCCTCATGTCTGATTCTTAGTTCTCTGTCCCTTGCTCTTAGCTGTTCTTCTGTAAAATTTGGGGGTCTTACTGTTGATCCTACAGGTTCAGGCTGCTTGTTACTTGTTTCCCCCTTTTTGGAAGCATCATCTCTGTGCTGAAGTAAGATGCTATTTGTAGCTTCTGCCGTGCCAATCTAAGAGTGTCTAAATTTGACTCAATGGATGTGAATCTGTTGTCATGATCAGTTAGTTTCTCAGTGACACTGTGGAATCTGGTGCCGAATGCCAATGCCATTGTTAAGGGTGAATTTATACGATTTATATTGATATATTTTATGATAATTTCCTCCATATTTGTATAATTTGCATAGAAAATGATTGTTTAATTGGTTTATTGAGCAAGTGAGGTTTTAAATGGTTTATTCGCAAAATTAGTTGAATTATGCGTTTTATTGTTGATTTCATGTTTATTTGGATATTATTACATTTCACGATGTTTTGATGTCATGTAGATGCATATTCTTGACCCCAAAGAATGATCAAATGAAGATCAAGTTCGAATTATATGATAGAGAGGAGATAAAGTTGGAATTTGATAAAGGATAGAAGGAAGGAAAGGATAAAGATGAAGAAATCAAGTTGTTGATCCAGTGGCTGGCGTCCAAGTCCGCCCAGGATGGACCGGACGTCGATCGATCATCAAGCAGCGTCCATGAAGGTGACTTGATTCGAGATAGACGGATATTTTCATGGACGGGCGTCTGAAGCAAGTCAAGGCACCTCGGACGGGCGTCCAACAAGACAGACGGGCGTCGCCTTAAGCCGACATCAGCCACGGCCGCCTCAGATTTTCTATAAATATCGGTAGCGTATTTCAACCCTAATCATACATTATTGAGACCTATTGATACACAATCATTGGAGAAAACCCTAGCGGCCCAGCCCCTTCAGGGAAATTTGGGGTGATTTTCTCTTGTTTTTATATTCGTTTTTCTATTTCTGTTTTGTCGCCATGTCGATGTCGAAGCTCGCAACATGAGCGACTGTGAGATCGTTTATTTGACTTTCTTTTATTTCTTTCCTTTGAATAATTTTATGAATGATTTCAATTTAAAGCTTGTTTCTTTTCCATGATTATATGTTTATGCAACGTATATCGAGAGATTGTTGTTATTGATGTTTACCGTATGGCGAGAGTCGGTGTAAACGCTAGATCACCATAGGAAAGAATAGATCTTTTAACCTAAAAAATACGAGAGTTGATAGGTTAGAATATCTAGATTGTTAGATCTAATAAATCTTGCACCTTGGTTTGAAAACGTTAATCTTTAAGATCGAGAGATAAAAAAAGATTGATAGGCGAATTATCTACGAGTAGAATTCATACTTTTGAGAGGTGAATCACATCTTTGATTAAATCTTCATAAGATAATCTAAGCGATAAATTAAGGGTTGCGGGATGGTGGATCATGGTTTGTTCTATGTTGATTTGCTTGATCATTATCATGTTCGTTAGTTTTATTGTTTTTCTAGTTATAGTTTTATTTACTTTTGTTTATAGCGATGTTTTCTGGCTTTGGATGAAAATCCTCTGTCGATTTATCTTTACGTTTTTGTTTTTGTTTAGAGTTAGAAGAATTAATATGAACTAGATACCTCGATTTCCTGTGATCGACTCGGTATTAATCGCTTTATACTACGATCTCACACTTGGGGTATACGGATTTATAAATTTATTACTTGTTTATTTTTCATTGCATAAAATCCGAGACAAGTTTTTGGCGCCGTTGTCTCGGATTTTATGCAATGAAAAATAAACAAGTAATAAATTTATAAATCCGTATACCCCAAGTGTAGTGGATCGTAGATATAGCGATTAATACCGAGTCGATCACAGGAATCGAGGTATCTAGTTCATATTAATTCTTCTAACTCTAAACAAAACAAAAGTAAAGATAAACTGGGACAGAGGATTGTCACCCAAAGCCGTGAAAACATCGCTATAACAAAAGTAAATAAAACTATAACTAGGAAAACAATAAAACTAACGAACATGATAATGATCAAGCAAATCAACATAGAACAAACCATGATCCACCATCCGCAACCCTTAATTTTCTCGCCTAGATTATCTTATGAAGATTTAATCAAAGATGTGATTCACCTCTCAAAAGTATGAATTCCTACTCGTGAGATAATTCGCCTATCAATCTTTTATCTCTCGATCTTAAAGATTAACGTTTTCAATCCAAGGTGCAAGATTTATTAGATCTAACAATCTAGATATTCTAACCTATCAAATCTCGTATTTTTAGGTTAAAAAGATCTATTCTTTCCTATGGTGATCTAGCGTTTACACCCGACTCAAATCATACGGTAAACATCAATAACAACAATCTCTCGATATACGTTGCATAAACATATAATCATGGAAAAGAAACAAGCTTTAAATTGAAATCATTCATAAAATTATTCAAAGGAAAAGAAATAAAAGAAAGTTGAAATAAACGATCTCACAGATCGTTTCATGTTGCGAGCTTCAAAGATCATCGATGGCAAAAGAAACAGAAATAGAAAACGAATATAAAAACAAGAAAAATCGCAACCCCAGCCTCCCCTAAGGGGGCTGGGGCCGCCTAGGGTTTTCTCCTAATGATTGTGTATCAATAGGTCTCAATAATGTATGATTAGGGTTGAAATACGCGCTGATATTTATAGAAAATCGAGGCGGCCAGGTCTTCGATGTCGGCTTAAGGACTCCCGTCCGTCTTGTTGGACGCCCGTCCGAGGTGCCTTGGACTTGCTTCAGACGCCCGTCCATGAAAATATCCGTCTATCCTGAATCAAGTCACCTTCATGGACGCTGCTTGATGATCGAGACGCCCATCCATCCGGGACGGGACTTGACGCCGATTCACCTGGATCAACAACTTGATTTCTTCATCTTTATCCTTTCCTTCCTTCTCTATCCTTTATCAAATTCCAACTTTATCTCCTCTCTATCATATAATTCGAACTTGATCTTCATTTGATCATTATTTGGGTCGAGAATATGCATCTACATGACATCAAAAACATCGCAAAATGTAATAATATCCAAATAAACATGAAATCAACAATAAAACGCATAATTCAACTAATTTTGCGAATAAACCATTTAAAACCTCACTTGCTCAATAAACCAATTAAACGATCATTTTCTATGCAAATTATACAAATATGGAGGAAATTATCATAAAATATATCAATATAAATCGTATAAATTCACCCTTAACAGCCATCAAATCATTTTCTTGAGAAATGTGTTGTCTGAGACGTGCAAGGTTGTTAGTGATATTGATATTGAGTTGTCTCATCAGATCTCCTTGTCGTTGCACAACAATATTCTATGCATCAATATACTCAGCAATGGCCTGGAATTTTTGCTCAATGGAGTAACTTTTATCATTGAATGCTGAAGTCATGGATCTGAGGTTCATGGCTTGCTGCTCCAGTTCTTCAGCCAGCAGATCTGCTGCTTTTTCAAAAGTCTCATTGGAGATGCCAGTGGCCAGCTGAGAGAGTTTGTGTCGGATGTCAGCTGGTTCTGGTTCTGTTTGCTGTCCTCTGTCTTGATGTTGAGTAACATCTGCATCGACTTCCAAATCGTCAAGTATTTGGGTGGATGTGTATGCTGGTGTAGCTTGGGCTGCTATTCCCCCTTGCTCTGTGCTAGGGGTTTTCTCGGATCGGAGTGCAAGTGAGCGGTGTCAATACTCATTGTCGGCGAATTGTAGTATCTACGTAAGTTTGTGGAATGGGCTGGGGTTGTTAGTGGCATTGTTTGTAATGTTGGCGAGGTTGCCTCATTTGGTATTGACTTTCTTTGGACTTTGTGGTTGTAGAAACAAACTTAGAGATCTGTTATCATCAATTGCATCCGGTGTATGAGTATCCCCTTCTCCGTGTTTATCACCATCATTGTCATCATGATCATCACCATCATCCTGATTAGTATTATCATGATCATCTTCACCATCTTCCGAGTCATCACTGTTTTGGTTAGGGATCTGTGGCAGTTTTGCCTTTGCTGCATCAACCATGTCCTAGAGTGGAGATTCATCAAGTACACCAACCAGGGTTGTGATTCCCAGAAAATTAAAGAGCCAGGCCTCTTCAGAAAGCATGCGTTCGGAATCTTGAAGCTGTATTCCGGAATCACCCTCCTTCCATTCAAGATATGCTGCAATTCGATCATCAATATCGTTTGCAGATAGCTGTGCCGGTTCTTCCTGATTTTCTTCATCATCTCCAGTGTCTGCCTCAACCTCCTCATTTTGAGGTTGGTTATCCTCACTTTCATTTTTCTCTGGTTGTTCTGGCTCAACGTCAGAATCCACTTCTTCTTCTTCTTCATCAATTAACTTTCCAAAGTATGTCTTGTCTAAATTTCGTTGAACCTTTTGCTTCTTTCTTTGGCTGGTTGTGTGTTTTGTGGGTTTCTTTCTCTTCCCTTCTCCTGCTTTCTTCTGATGTTTAACATAGGTAAACATGACTTTGGATTCATGCAGTTTGTGGAGTTGTACAACAGGGACTTGAAGACATTGCATCAAATAGTGTAACTGAATCCCATATGACTTTTTCACCCAAAATTGGCCTTTCTTCTTCTTTCCTTCTGCTATCCCCTTTTTGGCCGCATTTGCTTCACCTTGGATTTGCTCTTTGATTCTCAGGAAGAAGTATTTTGCCCAGTTGAACTTTAGACGGTTGTAGATGATTCCCATCAGCCGCATTATAGCCTCTGTCATGGCATTATTGGCTCCTAACTTTCCTTCAATGCTCTTTCCAATTAGGGCACTGAACTCACTGAATGGTTTCTTTAAAGCGGATCTTAGACAATTGACCTTCTTAGACCCTGGGTTTGCCTTTTTGGCAATGGTTACCTAGAAATCATCCTGGTTTTGCGGTACCAAGGACACTTTGGCTTGACCTTTATTTGAAAGTTTGAGGTATTTTTGAATTACCTTTTCTGTAATGACCACGTCTATGCCGTTGACAGATGCAAAGATCTTGTCTTCTTGTCACTCATCACCTTCTTCTGCAAGTAGCCCAGAGACATACTGTGCAGTCTTCCATAAAGAGATTAAACTTTCATAGCAAACATCAGTGATTGGAGGATTTAGAAAGGTTAGCAATTTCAGATTTTTGCAACCATCTGCCAGTCTTTTTGCTTCCTCATCATTTCCACACAGTTTTAGGTAGGGTTCTTCTTGAAGGAATGATCCGGTGGCAATTGATTTTTCATATTGTGCTCCAGTTTGAGCGGTTTGGGAAGAGGATGAAGCCATTTTTGAATTTTGAGAGAAAGCTTTGATTTTGAAGTGGGAAAAAGGGTTTTTAGATTTTAAGAGAGCGTAAAGAATTCTGAGAACTCTCTAAGTGTTGTTTATATAGGATGGAATAGGTAGTGTGAACGTGGTTGAATATGGAAGGATTTTATGACATAATGGCATGATTTTATGTATATAAGTCCCGATATTCGAGTGTATTGGGGGAGTGGATTGAGGTAAGTAATGATAGATCCCGTGAATCGAGGTTTTTATGATTCAAAAAATAATATGGTTACCTCCATAATTGTAAATTGATCTCCACGTGTGTAATCTTCCACAGTATAATCCTCCATAACTTCCTTATTCTCCACGTGTATAAAAGTTGATTTGGTTCACACTTTAATTTGCCCATGACTCCAATCTTCATTTCGGTGGAGTGCCTTGGGCGGGTCACTTAGCCGGTGTAGTGAATTTTCATCGAGCCGCTTTATTCAACTGTTTCTAACAATCGCTTAAGTTAACTTCATTTGAGTACCGAGTGCCTTACCCGCTACATCTCCTGTAATGGCAAAGGGTTGATCAGCTGGTGAAGTCACTTAGCTGATTACTCCAGTTAGCTGCTTTTTTTGGGTACTTAGTCAATTTCAATCATTCCCAACTTAGTTCTCAACATGCTAAATCTTTCATGACTGAGTGGTTTAGTGAAGATGTCAGCTAATTGATCTTCAGTGGGTATGTATCTTAAAATAACATATCCTTTTTCAACATGATCTCTGATGAAATGATGTCTCACATCAATATGCTTTGTTCTTGAGTGCAACACTGGATTTTCAGTAATAGATATGGCATTTGTGTTGTCACACATGATTGGAATAGTCTTCTCCTCCATTCCATAATCCCTTAGTTGTTGTCTAATCCATAGTAGTTGTGCATAACAACTGCCTACTGCTATGTATTCTGCTTCAGCTGTTGATGTTGATATGGAGTTTTGCTTTTTACTGAACCAAGAAACTAGCCTGGTGCCTAGCATTTAGCATGTTCCAGAAGTGCTTTTTCTATCTATCTTGCATCCAGCATAGTCAGAGTCTGAATATGATATCAACTTTAATCATCCATCTTTTGGATACCAAATTCCAACATTGATGGTGTTCTTCAGGTATTTGATTATTCTTTTGACTGCTAGAAGATGTGATTCTTTTGGTTGAGCTTGAAATCTTGCACATACTCCTACTGCAAATGATATGTCTGGTCTGCTTGTAGTTAGATATAGTAGGGATCCAATGATTCCTCTATACATTTTCTAATCAAAATCTTTTCCAGCTTCATCTTTTCCAAGAATGACTCTTGCACACATTGGTGTATCTCCTGTGCCACTTGTGTCCATACCATACTTGTGTATTAAGTCTTTTGTATACTTGGCTTGACTAATGAAAATACCATCCTTCATTTGTTTCACTTGAAGGCCAAGAAAGTAATTTAATTTTCCCATCATGCTCATCTGAAATTTGCTCTTCATTAGGTTTGCAAATTTCTCACACAGTTTTTCATCCTCTGATCCAAAGATAATGTCATCAACATAGATTTGTACTAGTAATATACTTGTTCCTTCCTCTAATTCGAATAGAGTCTTATCTATAGTTCCCTTGTTGAATCCATTCTTGATCATAAATTGTGATAGTGTTTCATACCAAGCTCTGGGTGCCTGTTTGAGTCTATAAAGGGCCTTCTTGAGCTTGTATACTTTATCTTCTTTTCCTTTGAGTTGAAAACCAGGAGGTTGTTCCACATATACTTCTTCTTCCAAAAGTCCATTCAGAAATGCACTCTTGACATCCATTTGATAGACTTTGAAGTCTTTGTGTGCAGCAAAAGCTAGAAAGAGTCGGATTGCCTCCAGTCTTGCAACTGGGGCAAATGTCTCATCATAATCGATTATTTCTGCTTGAGAGTAGCCTTTTGCAACTAGCCTTGATTTGTTTCTGACAACTGTTCCTTGCTCATCCATCTTGTTTATAAATACCCATTTTGTTCCAATGACGTTGGCTGTGTCTCGTCTGTCAACAAGTTCCCAGACTTCATTTCTTTCAAACTCATTTAGTTCTTCTTGCATGGCTGTAATCCAGTCTGCATCTTGAGTTGCATCATCTATTGTCTTGGGTTCCTCTTGTGATATAAAACATGTTAGCATATGCTCCAGTTGTCTTCTGGTTCTAACTCCTGTGTGAATGTCTCCAATGACTTGATCTTCAGGATGATCTCTTAGCCAGTTGAGGTCAGGTTGAAGTTGTTCTTCACTTGGTGCTTCTACAACTTCATGTTCTGCATGAGCTTCAAGTTCTGGTGCTTCTTCTGTTGTAATGACTTGTGGCTCATCTTGATTTTCAAAATGGTGATTCAGAATGGAAGCTGGTATGGTTGTATTTGTATATACTTCCCTTTGTGTTGCTTCTTCTTCCTGATGTTGAAGACTTTCACTATTTGTGTTTGGTTCATCAAAGACTACATGTATTGATTCTTCAATAACCAATGTTCTTTTGTTGAGTATTTTGAATGCTTTGTTGGTGTCTGAATATCCTATAAAGATTGCTTCATCAGCCTTTTCATCAAAGGTATGCAGCTGATTCCTGTTCAAAACAAAACATTTTGATCCAAACATATGCAAATATGAGATATTAGGTTTTCTTCCATTCCATATTTCATATGGAGTCTTTCCATGATATTTGTTGATGATTGATCTGTTCTTTGTATAGCATGCTGTGTTTGCTGCTTCAGCCCAAAATCTCTTTGGTAGGCATGCTTCTGTAATCATTGTTCTGACTGCTTCTTTGAGTGTTCTTTTTCTTCTTTCTGCTACACCATTTTGTTGTGGAGTTCCTGCTGCAGATAATTGATGTAGTACTCCATTTTCTTCGCAATAAGTTCTGATAACTTCATTTAGAAATTTTGTGCCTCTTTCTGATCTGATCTTGATAATCTTTAGTTCTTTCTCATTTTGAATTCTTCTCAGCAAATCTGGCAGCTTCTTGAGTGTCTCTTTCTTCTTGTTCATGAATACGGTCCATGTGTACTTGGAGAAATCATCAACCACTACTAGAGTGTATTTCTTACCACTTACATTTACTAGTGTGACTGGTCCAAACAAGTCCATATGTAGAAGATGTAGAATTCTTGTTGTTGATTGATAGGGCTTTGATTTGAAGGTGCTTTTGATTTGCTTTCCTTTCTGGCATGCATCACAGAGACTTTACTTCTTGAATGTGATCTCTGGCAGGCCTTCAACTAACTTGTTCTTTGATAATGTGTTGATGGTCTTGAAATTTAAGTGATTTAATCTTTTATGCCAAATCCAGCTGGTTGATTGTTTATTTTTGACAAGTAAACATGTTTCTGCTTTAGCTATTCTCCAATTCACCACATACATGTTGTCTTCTCTTCTTCCTGTAAGAACCACTGTGTTGGTTTGGCTGTGAATCACTTTGCATCCTTCCTTGTTGAAGAGTACATTGTAGCCTTTGTCACAAAATTGACTGATGCTTAGCATATTGAAATTTAGTCCCTTAACATATGCCACATTTTGAATCTTCAAATTGTTCTTGAGCATTGTGCCTTCCCCCTTAATCTTTCCAGGGTTTTCTTTGCCTCCAAATGTGACTTTGGGTCCATCAAAAGCTTTGAAATCAGTGAGCCATCTCTTGTTTCCTGTCATGTGCCTGGAACATCCACTGTCTATGTACCAGACGTCCTACAAAACAAATTAATTATGTTTAGGTACCTAACACTGCTTGGGTCCTACCTGTTAGCCGTCATGCCTCATACTCCAAGTGTATATCCAAATGATCTTCTTTTTGGATAATTAAAATCATCAACTTCATATGTATAAGGCATGGCAGAATAGCTTCTAATATTTCTACTGAAGGTATCCTGATACTTTTTCTACTTTTGGTGCATTTGCATCCTTCTTCACTTTCAATATGCACGTTGGGAAACCTATGTTGCTTCATGTGTCTAGGAATATACCTAGATTGATTTTTCTTAAACACATGATTCATGTCATGGAATGGTTTCTTCTTGTATTTTGGAGGTGCAACATTCAATCATCCTCTCGAAGGATAAAGTCTTCCTTTACCTTTCCGAAGGTCTTTGTTTTTGGTTGACTGGAATGATGATTTAGTCTTTGTTTCACCGCACTAGGTTTTGACTTCACCGGTATAGCATGAGTGGTTGAAATTATGGTCCATCCTTTTCGAACTTTGGTCTATTATTGGTCCTAGATTCGAATTGTGTTGTCCATTGTTTCTATTCTCATCCTGACTATTGTAGCCAAGACTAGATCTGGATCCAAATCTTTTTGAGGGTTTGTAAGCTGGTGCATTTAAGGGTGCAGTTATGGTCTTAACTGGTAGGGGGATTTTCTCAACCGATCTGTCAACACCAGATGTGTGATCATCTGCTGTTTGTTGATCATTTGAGTAAGTCTTCTTACTAGTTAGTTCAGCTTTTTCTTTATCCAGTTCTTTCTTTAATCTTTTATTCTCCTTTCTTAGATTCTCACACTCCTGTTCTAGAATTTCATGATTCACTTCAATTTCATCAAATTTACTCATGAGATTTTGGATTATGTTTGCAGTGTCTAAGGGGAGAATAGAAGATTGTGCAATGTTAGATGTGGATGCATTAGATGTTGAGCATGAACTAGACATTACCTCAGTTTATTTTGACTCTTTAGCCATAAGACATAGATAGGATTTTTCATTGTCTATGCTGTCATCCTCATCATCGTAATCATTTTGAGATGATTCTTCATTCTTGCAATCGCTAGATTCAAACTTTGAGTGCCTTCTTGCTTTTCCTCTTTCGGTTGTCTTGTCTCAACTTTGTCTTTGTCTTGAGGCAATCGGCCTTGAAATGGCCTTTCTTATTACAGTTTGAAGCATCCGTATTCATCATCTTTTCCCTTGGTGTCTTTGTTTGTGCTTGACTTCTTGTTAGATGATGATCCTTTTTTGAATATCTTTTTTTTTGCTAAACTTGTCAAAAGGTTTTACTAATAAAGCTACCTGTTCCTTCAGCTCCTGTGTCTCTTTGCTGTTTGCATCAGCTGTTTGACTTTGCTGGGGTGTAACCAATGCACTGGCCTTATGTGCCTCTGCTGGTGCAATGTCTTCGCCGTTCGACTCAAATTCATTAGCCTTTAGATGGGACATCAGGGTCAGGGTGTCAGTGTTTGCAAGATTTGTTGTCCCTCTGATCACTAATGTGATGATCTTCCATCTTTCAGGTAAGCCTCTCAAGATCTTCAAGCACACTTCTTTCTGAGGGTGTGTGTGTCCAATCTATTGAAGTTCACTGATGATGCTTGAGAATATGTTGTCCATTTGATCAATGGATTCACCAGCCTTCATTTTGAAGTTCTCAAATTTCTGTTTTGCAACAGATAATTTGTTTTCTTTCTCGCTTGAGATCCTTCATTTATCGATTGCGACTTGTCCCACATCTCCTTTGCTATTTTGCAATCTTTGATTCTCATGAACATGTTGCTATCCAGGGTTTTCAAAATCATATCTTTTGCAACGAAGTCTAGATTTGCTATTCTTCTGTCATCCTTGGTCCAATCCTTCTTGGGTTTGTCCACTTCTTTTCCTTGATCTGCTCCTGTGGCTACCACAGTCATGATCATGATTGGGCCATCATTAATTACATCCAGCATCTCCTCATAAGTTGCTGCAAGATTGGACAACATTCTTATTTTATATATCATCAAAATTATTAACATTGAAAACATGTACTTTTGACATAAAGTTTGAGGAGTCCATTAGTGCAAATAAGAAATATATGTGAATATATAGAAAGCATGATTTGAAAAATACTTTGAAAATATGTGATCTCCGTGTTACGAGTAAATTAGATCGAGCAGGTTACGATACTAGGAACACCGCTCTGCTACCAATCGTTAGTCCCAGAGAAGGGTAAAACTATAGTCGGAGGAGGAGGGGGGGTGAATGACTATAGTGGAGTTTCAAAATTTTCATGTATTCAAAAGCTTTTAGGCGTGAGATAAGTCCCTTCTTACTTTGTTGTTGTCACGGATTTTTGTAATGAAAATAAACAAGTAATAAATTTATAAATCCGGTATACCCCAAGTGTAGGGATCGTAGTATAGAGTTTGATACTGTTAGGTGTAGTGCCCGAAAGACAATTTGTCTAATTGTTTTTAACAATGGATGACAGATTTTATCTCACCTTATTACTTGCTTTGTGCTTGTAAATAATACACTGCTGCAAACCCTAAGTATATCAGTATGTAACCGCTTAACTCAGTGTATGGCATGCACGTGAGGATTGAGTTAGTGGTGATATACTTAAACCGTTAGTCCGTGGTGAACTTAATCAGAGTTTAGGGTCTCTTGATTAAAACACCAATAATGCGCCCGAACACCTTAGGGTGTGATAGTCTTATCCGGTTGTCGGTAGAGGGTACTACGTGGGGCATTTATATATGATGGCATTCATATAGGGTGGACCGATTTAATCTGAATTTCTCGGTATAATTCCGTAATCGAGGAATCTTATTAAATCATTAGATGATCATATATGGATCAACCTTAATCTGAGGTGATCACTGTGGTCTTTGCTTGTCGGGGTAGTGTTTGATGTGTTAGTTACGGTTCACTTAAATATGTGTTCCAAGCCACTTCTCATTGGCACTATCTCCGGATGAGTGAGTAGTTACGATTTTCACAGACATGGAATCCATTCATTCTGGGAAGTAGAGAGACAGTCCCCTTGTTTGTTAGCCCTAAGAAAGTGATCGATCCCGGGAGTTCACATTTGACTAATTAGCTACTAGTCAGATATGTGTGCTAATTGATCATCAGGGGGTTAATGGTAAATAAGGATAAGATATTTCGAGTCGGGTTCACGGAGACTTCCCACTCGAGAATGGACGATCTATGGAGGGTTAATCCGTATGTAGTGATTATATCAATGGGACGCTTATTCACTCTATGGATTGAGTATAAGTATACATCTATAATCGGTAGAGTTGATTCGGGTTTATGGTGGCGTAATCCCGAATTAATAATTAATGTACTTATTACATTCGATGAATAATTAATTATTGGGAGCTTCTTTGGTTATAGGTCCAGTGGCCGATGTGGCTTACGTAATTCGGACTAATAATCTTGTTATTTGGGCCTCAGAAATAATTAATTGGTGGGCCAATTAATTGATATGCATGAATATTATTTAGTTGAAATTTAAATAATATAATACACATAAAAGACATTTTATGTGGCTTTTAAACCCTAGGGTGGCGCCCATACTTCATTAAATGCAAGATTTGATTTTCTTGTGTGATTAATGATTAATAAAAGATGATTTATTTGTAATTGATTGATTGATTAATCACAATCTTTTATAAATGGAATTATCCTTTATTGTGATTTCTTTTTAATTATTTATTTAATTAATTAGAAACTTGGAGGCCAATGATTTACTCTCCTATATAAAGAGAGTTCTTCCAAGACATATGGAAATGGAAAATTTCGCCCCACTCATTAAAAAGAGAGAAAAAATTTGTTTCTCTTGTCTAGGGTTTTAGAAGAAGAAAAACTTGGAGTTTTTCTTGGTGTTGCATATCAAGGAGGTTCGTGTATCAAGGAGGGTGTCCACCAACCGCCGTTTGGAGAACACATCGGAAGATCTTGGCATCTCTTCCTACTATTGGTAACTTGATCTTAACCCCCTTGTGGTTGTTAAATCCTTTAATTATGAATTGTGTCACATAAATCGTGATCCATCCGCTGCGCGTAGATCTAACTCGTTTAGATCTAAGAACCTGCATCCTTCATGTGGTATCAGAGAAATGTTCCACGATTTATATAGTCATAATCGTAATTAAACGACTTAAAGGAGTGGAATTGCATGTAGGTGATATTTTACTTATTATTATGCATTAATAATTTTTAAATTGCTATGGTTGAAGAGATGGATTGGGGTTGGCACCGTTTTCCCGTTAGATCTATTGTAAACTCATATAAACGATGAAAATTCGTTCATATGAGTATAGGAAATTATGTAATTTATGTATTATTGCAATTTTAATTTCCAGAAAATAGATCTGTACATTAGCTGTTTAGTCTTTTCGTTTTTTCCGTTGTTTGAGCCGTTAAAACGAAGATCCCTCCGGTCAGAATCAAGATTGGAAGTTGATGAACAATCTCACAAAATTTGGCGTCGATCAGAGTCCATTTGGATGTCCGTTCGTTGATGAGAAGAGGCAGCTGTAACAGAAAAACGCAGGATTCACAGAAACCCTAACTGTGACTTCCTCGATTTTCTGGAAAGTATTGGACCGTTGAAACAAATATCCTACCGGTCAGATCGATAATCATGGAGTTTTGGACGTGAGATAAAATGTTCAGGACGATCGGGATTCATCTTCATCCCCGATCGGTCTCGGGAAGTATATGATGCGCTGCTGTAAGAGTCTGTTTCAGCAGCAAGTTGGGCGGCTCACTGAGGAAGATTGACAAGTCAAAGCTCCGATCCGACCGTCCATCTTGAAGTCCGAAGAATGAAGATTAGATCTGGAAAGTTTCATCCCGATCCAAGTTCGTTTGATAAGCCGATTGTCGAATATTCTTGACAGCTGCAGATTAGGGTTTTACTCCCTCCGTCCCATTTTATGTGTCCAGTTTCATTTTGCATTTTCTGACACGCATTTTAAGGTGATGATAACTAAGCCAATTTTGACACTATCTCGTGAAATTACTCATTTGTTTACACTACAATTCTTGAAGAAGGGTTGGGCGGTAATTTCATCAAGATAGTGTCAAAATTGGCTTAGTTATCATCACCTTAAAAGCGTAGGAAAATGCAAAATCAAACTGACACATAAAATGGGACAGAGGGAGTAATTTATTTTCGAATAGATTAGTTACGGGGGTGCCAACGGTCCATCTCGGTATTTATTTTCCGCACTAGTATACATGTGTAGATTGTATGAGTAGAATCGGAAAATTGCCATGACATGCATCATATCATGAATTCCACTCCATATGCATACATGTAGAAATTAATTCGAGGAATTAGTTAGGCATGATTAGTTTTAATTAATTGTTTGATATTAATTAGAAACTAATTAGGGTAAAAACCGAGGAACACGGGTTTTTTCAATCGTCGAGGTTGGGTGATGGATTCTCGGTGAATCCCACTCTGCGAAAGCATAAGGAGTAAAATCCCGAAACCTCGTGGTTAAGGTGTTGGATTCTCGGTGAATTCCACCTTACCTAAGAGCGAGATTACGTTTTTGTTCCGTAGTGTCTACGTGAAAGTTTGATGTTTAAGGATTGGATAATCACAGGCAAACAGGTTCGAAAGTGGTTTAACCACGGTTGGGTGGTCAACAGTAGCTACGGTTCAATCGACTTCACCCTCCACGTGTGGCGTTTGCACGGGTGCGGCAATCTCGAGCCATCCGAAGAGCCACTACGGCTCAACGGACCTCTCCTAGCCTTGACCCGTCCGACGGCCACATATGTTCTAACGAATAGGTCGGGTGGGCTGTTCGCGGTTTTATGCAAAGCAAAAGATAACAAGTAATAAAATAAAACCGATGTCAGCCCCAAGTGCGAAGGCTCGCAGCTATAGTGGTGAAACCGGATCGTATCCGCAGGGACTTGTACGAAAAAGAGTCTTTGCCTTCGATTTCTTTTATAAAGTTGATGATTATGATCTCGGATTTTCAATTAACAAACTAAGGTAGCAAACGTGAAAAGAAAGACAATACGTGAAAATTTGTTTAAAGAAAGATTAAAATAACTAGAACACACCATTGATCCACCACCCCACCGAAAATAACAAGAAAGACACATATTCATTCGTAAGTTCTTGGATTATTATCTGCTAAAGAGGCATTTTCCTTTCGGTTCATCGCTTTTAATTAGTTCACCACTCTCGGTACAACTAAAGCATTTACGGATCAAAGATATGGATATAAATCCTAATCTAATAACATTCACCCTCAACTTACGTATGTTGGAAGAATATTATCATTCTCCTTCACGGTAATCTACGAATTCATCAACTATCGTATCTAAATTGATTAGCATGCAACATAAGTATAGATCATACAAATTGCACATAAACAATTCAAACATGAAGGAAGAACAAGAAACTCACTAGAACAAATGAAAACGAAATCCTTGTTTATTCCGGTGATGGTGGCTTCACAAAGGTGGTTCTAGCTTAGAGACCTTAGCCAATCATCCTCGATTATGATTTGAGAATCGGGGCCGTAGCTCAAAGCATTACAACAAAGATCTACTATTCTAATTTATTCTCGCAGATAACGCTTCTGAGTATTTACATAAAAGGCGGGAAAAGTAAAAGCTTGGCCAAAAGTGACCAAGAGAGGGCGCCTTTATGGATGGAAATGAGGGAGTTCTTATAGGAGAGTTGAGGGAGGTGTATAAGGAGAGGTTGTAGTTGAGGGAGATATTTTTGGGAGAATATGCTAAGGAATATTCTCAAGTTTGTTATAAGCATGTGGGAGGTGATAATGACTTTGCATGTGAAGGTGAGGAGTCACTAAAATAGCATGTGGAGTTTGTTATGACTCATCATCATCATCATTAAGGAGCACATGGAGTAACATGCATCAAACTTGGCCAAAATATCTCCGGTTCGTCCGTAATTCCAAGATTCGGTAAAAAATCATAACTTGAGTTGTAGACCTCCGATTGACGTGATTCAAAATGCGTTGGAAAGCTCATTTTAGTATCTACAACTTTCGTCAAGAACTCTTCCCCTGAAAATGCCTCTAAGTCGGGTAAAATTTCCATCGAAAAACAGGTTACGGTAGAAATCGTTGGAAAATATTGATCCGTTGATCTCGTAAACTCGTGGCATCTTCTTTTTCCTCAAAATCCATCTTTTAGGCCTCAAAATATAATGTTACGTGGCATA
This sequence comes from Gentiana macrophylla, assembly GCA_026214975.1. Lineage (NCBI taxonomy): Eukaryota > Viridiplantae > Streptophyta > Magnoliopsida > Gentianales > Gentianaceae > Gentiana > Gentiana macrophylla. Next base: position 37,562 of record JAOBSW010000785.1, read on the forward strand.
TTTTGAAATACTTGATCACCAAGTTTGGGCGAATCGAATCGAGCTTTCTTCATTCGAATCGAGCTTTCTTCATTCGAATCGAGCTTTCTTCTTAACCTTCATCCGATCTTCGTTTAAGCTCCTCATTTAACATGCAAGCGTACCTACATTCATGATAACATCGTGCAAAATGTAACATCTCATATTCAAAGATTTTTATCAATGAAACCACATAATTAACACAAATTTGCACTTAACCACTTTTAAAACTCATTTGCTCAATAATTCGATTAAACCCTTGATTTCTATGCAAATTATACGAATATGGAGGAAATTGTTATAAAATATAACATTAGAAATCGTATAAAATCACCCTAAACATGGGCTAGCCCACATAACCGACAACATTCGGGCCTATGATTTATTGTTCCTTAATGTAACATCAAGTCCAAAACGTGATCGAGAAACCCACCACTTTTTCAAAATATTGAGTGGGAGCGGGAGAGGCGACAGCCGACCCCACGGCCTCTACTGTTGACACAAGCAACGTGAGAGAATGGTGACGCCTTCGTGCCGGCTGGGACCGGCCTCCTGGGAAGGCCTTCACCGCTATCAAAATTCAAGGCTTGGTCTCCGAAAGGATAGGATTTTGGGTACTCGTCGGGTCACCGACCGACCCTAAGGCGGCACACTCTCGGGGTCTACCTAAAAATCTGAGATGATGAGGTCACACTCATAAAGGGTATTTTTGGTAGTACCTTTGGTTGTAAAAGGAAAGGTGATTGACGATCACAAATGAGATGTTCGATTCTCAATCGATCTTCAATATTAATCGAAACCTCTTTGACCTACCCTAAGGCGGCCTTTGAGGCATTAGATTAAATCCTTGAACAGTAGGATAGACTATAAGTACTTAGTTTATGTTCCTAAAATTTTAGTAGTGTATGATTTGGATTTATTTTCATCAATTTTATTTACAATCGTTATATATATATCTACTAAGGTGCTAGATTGCTAGTGTAAAATTGACTAGTAATGACTTCGTTAAAAGTGGTAAGTAACTAGAACGTTGTATTTATTAATCTCACATGCGATTAATTTTTTGGAAGAGATATTTCTCTTGAAGCCTTCAAAACTTAAGTGGCGTAAATAGGCATGTCATCACTGCTTTGTCACACTCGTGTAGAGCGAGAGACAACCGTAGTTAGTTTGAAAGATGATTGGGACGACAAAATTCTTCTAGTGAATTTTAATTGTGTAGTGTCTACACGAGAAATTTTCTAATAGAAAATTGGAGAATCATAAATTTAAGTGTCGCTAGTTAGGCGGTATTTGGAACCGATAAACTAGTGGGAGCTTTTATCTTATGTTTTCTAATTTATTAGAAAATTAGTCCCACTGGGTAACGCTTTTATTAGACATCCCACGAGTTCACGAGTAGTGTCTACTCAATTGAAGCTGCTAGTTCAAGACTATTTCCTTTTAAGGAATGTTGAGAATGGGAAAGAATGTCTATAAGTGTTAATCATCTTAACTAAAGTTTTGAGGCTAAACCGAAACATTAATTAAAGTAAGTATAGGATAAGGAAAGTGATTTGGATCACTAACCAATGAATCCTTAGCGACTTTCTTAACCGAGTAACTTGACTCGGTAGCTTAGTTCTTTGGAAGAACAAGGAAGCGTGCATTAACGATTAATAGAGTAACAACGGGCGTAATTTTGGCTATAATAGTGGGAGTGATATAAGGAAATGAATTTGGATTCTATCCTTGAATATCACGTAAAAATTTATTTTTACGTTTCTGATTCGTTGAAACAAATGGATTCACTTTCATCTCGATACTACTGATTTGCCTTAAACAAAGTGAAGATGACATTTGTAGTGCGAATCTGTGACTGACTTTTGTTTGATAAAGACGAACCACTAAGAAAAGTTGAATAGGTATGTGTAACACGTCTAAAACTATTAAAGGTAAAAGGTTTCCGTATTAAGATAAACAACCCTTCAATATCTATTAATTAGTGCATATATCCTAGAGATAAGACTGACGGCGGCTAAGGGTGATTCCTATCTCGGTCTAGAACACTATCTCAAAGGAACAATGACTAAGTTTCCTTTCAATCGGGAGAGGGTAATAGATTTGAAGAGGTAACATAGCTTGTTCATCATGACCTTCGGGGTCTAGTGAGAGATACAAGCTAGTGGGAGATTTTGAGTGGTGACATTCTGTCTGATAACTACTCAAAACACTTGTTGGTTTATCGAAAGAATACGAGGAGGTGTCTCTGATTTTAACAGAGAATAGAGTATTCCATGCTCAGAAATAGGCTATCGCATAGTCTTGGGACTATTGCTCAGCATGCCTCCTAGTGGAATGTTTCTCACTGAGGTTCGAATTACTTAGCATCCTCTTGAAGTTCGAATTACTTGAATAAAAGTACATAAAAGTGTTTGATCTAAACTAGAAATTTAAAAGCATAAACTTTGAGTAAAAACTGATAAAAATCGCAGCTAGGCCGCCCCCAGGGTTTAGGGTTCGAATAATAATTGTATTATGTGGAGAAAACGCAGCCCTTTTATAGATTTCTGAGGCGGTTTGGCTAAGTCGGTTTATGGACGCCCGTCCAAAGAGTCAAACGACCGTCCAACCTTCAATGCAAACTTCGAATCGGCCGAGTCATGATCAGACGCCCGTCCTTCTTTAATGTGGACGCTCGTTCACTGAAATCTTCAAAACTCTGAATCAAATTTCCTCTCCTGGACGCCCGTTCACTTGCTTAGACGCCCGTCCACTGGACGGGACTTAGGACGTGCGTTCACTTGATCAAAAATCGATTTTCTTATCTTTATCTCTTTCCTTCTATTCAAATCTTCCTTATCTCTTTTCCATCAATTAAATCCAACATTTATCTTCATTGAATCATCTTTTGAGCCGCAATTAGGCATCTACAAGTCATTAAAAACATCACAAAATGTAATAATATTCAAATAAGCATAAAATCATCAATAAAACACACAAATTAACCAATTTTGCGATTAAACCGTTTAAAAACTCATTTGCTCAATAAATCAATTTAACACTTAATTTCTATGTGAATTATACGAATATGGAGAGAATTGTTACAAAATATAACGATATAAATCATATAAAATCACCCTTAACAACCCCCCCACACTTAGCTTTTGCTCGTCTCGAGTGAAACAAGACAAAACCAAGGCTCGGAAGAAAGATAGACATCTCAGCAAATATAATAAATATTCAATAAATTAGAGGTTCACCCCGGTGTGTGCAAAGCCATAACAAACTTCCACTAAGTCCAAACTTGAAAATTTCAAGCAAACTAGCTAATACCCCCTTCAAACTAGAGATAAATGACACTTATAACATGCACCCTACAAAACGTGACATATCCTGAAAAAGATGATAGAATACATTTAGGACCTTTCTGACATACTCAGAGGATAATCCCTAAAACATATATGTCGGTTTATACTGGGGATAAGATATGCGATAACTAAGTCTTTTATTCATTTCATACTCGATTCCTCATATAAGTTGATTCAACTATTTTCACATTTAAACGCACATCGGAATGAGCTCTTGCCCCGTCATAACAGAATAGGATATTCGAGATATACCCTACCTTACTCAAATCATAAGGCAGCTTCTTCTGACTGTCGTGAGCTTTTGGTCATCATAGTGGTATAGGACATTCGAGATATGACCTACCGCACTCAAATCATCGACCATCTTCCGACACACACAACTTATTCAACTTTTTTCTTTTAAAACAACTTTAGTTACGCTTTACTTATCACATTCAAACCTCAGATATTCACAGTATATCATACTTTGGCTATAAATACAAACTATCATAATCGTCACGATACATACGTTAGCACTAAGCACAAGACTTATAAGATAACAAAAATCACTAATCAAAAGGGGTATAGCTTTATATTATAGCTCATCATTCACTATGGCTCGTGAAAAATATATATCGGGTGAAACAACTAACTTACTGGACATACAATAAATAGCATCAATGACTATAAAAACCGAACAAAGATTATGCATTGCTTACTCGGGACAGAACAAAAATTTTGAAAAATTTAGCCTCATTTTGCATAGAAACATAGCGAAGTAAGCAAATGATCGATACACATAACCATTCCCCTCCCCCACACTTAAACCACAACATGTCCTCAGGTTGTGCAGAAAGTAAAAAGAACAAAAATACTCAGCTGATTGTAACAGATACTCGAATCGTTGGTCAGGCCGGAGCCTTCAGTAGTGACAAATAGAACCCGTATCAAAGACGATGTAAAAGCTAGCTCGACAATCGACTAGAAATATACCACGCACTACTCGACAAACACGGAAAAATCTCGGGGAAAACGGGGAACTTATACCAAAATGAAAGATAATGGAAAGATAAGGTAAAATCGAATTAGATCAAAAGATAAAACATCCAAAACAATGAAAATCGAAAGCATAGTAATGTCAAATACAAATGAAAATCTGAAATGCCTTAGGGCTTACATGATTCATCGAGAAAAATATATCAACGACAACTGACAGTATCTAACATGAAAAGTACAATGAACCAAGTAAGGAAAAAATAGTAGGACAATACAAGCATCTCATCAGCACAAAATAGAAGCTAGAATCAGAAACATAACATCAGGTCTGCCCCGGTGCCGTAGAATCATCAGCAGGAGGTGCTCCACCCGTAGGAGAGTCAATCTGCTCCTCATCCGAAGACGACTCAGATTCGTGAAGAACATCCGCAATGGCTTGCTCAACCTCGTCAGAATAAACGTAATCTATAATGCTGGGGTTGAAGACTCTGTCGTCCCTCGGAGGACGGCCCTCACTCATATACCGTAAAATAGACAAGATATTGTTCTGTGAAGTCCTAATATCCTCCATCCAATTCCGTACACTATTAGCCATGCTCAACCTCATCCAGACCGAGGGAGATAAAGATGGAAGGGAAGATGCTCGAGGTGGTGCTGAAGATGATCCAGGCTCATGTGCTACCTCAACCTCATCCTGACCAGAAGATTTCACTTTCTCCCGCTGGAAGTACCTTGGATTCTTTGGTTTGTGATCAGTCTTGTACTCGGGAACCCTAGCATATTGACAAAGACTGTGGATCAAATGCGGACATATCAAACACCTAGCATAGACCTTCTGATTCGTGGCTATCTCGTCGAAAATTGCTTGTCCTACATCAACATTCAGCTCGAAGTTCAATGCATATAACATCCCGAGGTCACCAATGTGAAAATGAGTCAGGTTGTTCTTAGGTAACAACCTGTTCTGAATAAACCGACATTGGACCTTCCAATCCTCCGTCCAACTCGTTGTGACCAACTCCTTTCTATCTCCGCCCGGTCTAAGTGTCCACGGCACCTCCGGGCACACCAACAAACATAAATCCTCCAACGGATCCTCCCCCGAATCCTGCTTGGCCTTTATTGCCTCTTTCTAGTCCAACCCCTCAAAAGGTGCCAAGTTATACTTCTCGTTTATAACCTTAGGCGTAAACGGCACCTTTACACCCCTAACCGGCACTACTCCGGTTTCTAGATTCGTCTCCGAACAATTGGCATAAAACTCACGAACCAATGTGGCATTAACCGGAGTCGTCGGGGTTACCATCAATGCCCCCCACTTCCTATCTTTTAATAACTTCACAAACAAAGGATCAACTTGAGTCTCTAAAACAGCCCTCTCAATTAACATTGTTCGGGCTATATAATGCTTATTGTACACATCAAGAGCCTTAGGGTTTATGAATCGACGAGCTAATGGCATAGGAACCTGGGGTCTAACGCTCTGTCTAGGTGGCTCAACCCCTTCACTTGCTTTCCTCTGTCTCAGGGCTAGATGCCTCACCACTCCGTTCACCCCTAGGAAATCTCACTAAAGGCACATCATCGAGTATCCGAACCAGTCGGACTCATCACGCAGTAGTGCTCTAGATGGAGCTTGTGTAGACCTAGGAAGACGTTCTCTTATAAGCACACCCCGGTTAGGATCAACTAAGGCAGGGTCTACGACCTTTGGCCTCTTACTTGGTTCACTTGCAACTCCTTACCATGCCTCTTTTGTGCCCTTTACGCACCATTGTAACTAAGGGTCTACAAACAAGCAATCCCAAACCACAATTCAAACAAACCACCCGTTTATCGTCCAAACGGGATTTCAAAACCAATTCAACACCAAACCAACACCAAAACCACAATGCAACCCATCCATGATCCATCAACATCACCCCAATCATCAACAAAACAAGAAACAAAAACAAAACAAAAGAAAAAGAAACAAATAAGGGAAGATTCACACAAAAGAGTCGACTCGAAGATCGAACTAAAAAAAGAAAATGAAATAACCTTTGAAAAGTGGATAAAAACCTACCAAATAGGATGATGGGATGATGATAAAGAGGATTAGAAGTCCAAACAATGCCAAATCGAACACAAAAATCGAATTTTTTTCTTCAGAAGGTCGGACTATAAAGGTCACTGAATCCGATTAAATGTTGTTTGTTGGAGGATTTGGAGTGAAAAATTGAAAAGAGGGGAGTGAGAGCTGTTGATAGAGCCTTGAATCGCTCAATTTGGTTTAGAAACAAAGAATTTAGGGCAAAAGAGGTCGAAAAGTCAGGTTTGAATTTGAAAATTCTGATTCGAAATAAATTTGGGAAGCAGGGGTATTTATAGACGCATGTCCGAACGGGCGTCCGGGAAACTGGACGGGCGTTCAGCTGGAGATCCTATGAACTGGACGGGCGCCCGGATATTGACGCCTTCGTCGTGTTTTCAAATTTAGAAACAGAGTTGGAGGGAATCTCACAGACGGGCGTCCAAGAAATTTGGACGCTCGTCCAATATTTTCAAAGGACGGACGGGCGGCCACTGGGAATGGACGAGCGTTCGCAAAGAACATCAACCCAGACGGGCGTCCAACACTATGGACGGACGTCCAATGCAGAAAGTAAGCAACACTATATAATTTCCAATAAATTCAAATTCCAACTTGCATTTTCTCATTGAAACTAAATAAAACTTCAATAATACAAAAGAAAACTAGAACAAAACATAAAACACTAGAAAATAGTGGGTTGCCTCCCACCGAGCGCTTTTGTTTAACGTCGTTAGCTCGACACTCTTTTAGCTCACTGGATCAAGGCCATTTAATTTTTCGCGCCACCACTACCGTGTAGGCTTTGATCGAGAGTGTGGGCTGCGTAAACAAAGACATCTAACACATGGGGTTAATTCTTTAATTGACTTCCACACTGTTTAATTCTCCCCATGGTTGATTTCTTCTTCTTCTCGATGACGTTTCAAGCTGTTGCTCCTTCTCAAACTCTTCCATGTCCCAACTACCTCCTAGAACTTCTTGAAGGACCATTACCGTCATCCTCGTAAAACAGATCGGGCTAAAACTCGTCAAATTTATTGACTTCTGAAGTACCACACCCGAGGATATCGAGGAATCTAACAATCAAAGGATTTTCCTTCGCTTGGCCAATGTAATGCTTGCACCTTTGACCATTCACTCGGAACGGCTGGTCACCATAACCTCGCAGTTCTAAAACACCTCCAGGAATGATTTGGAGAATTTCAAAGGGACCGGACCATCGTGTCCTCAGCTTACCAGGGAACAGATGTAACCTGGAATTGTACAATAAAACTTGTTCCCCAACTTGGAATTCTCGCTTCTTGATTTTGGTATCGTGAAGGAGTTTCGTCTTTTCCTTACTTATCCTGGCACTTTCGTAGGCCTGAAGTCTAAATTCGTCTAACTCATGCAATTGCTGCAGTCGGTGTTTTCCACAAGATTGGATATCGAAGTTCAAAAACTTCGTGGCCCAATACGCTCTATGCTCTAACTCAACTGGCAAGTGGCATGGTTTAACATAAACCATTTGATAGGGTGATGTACCCATAGGGGTCTTATAGGCAGTTCGATATGCCCACAGTACATCATCCAACTTTAGACTCCAGTCTTTTCTATGATATTTGATATGCTTTTTCCAGGATCCTCTTTAAACTTTGGTTGCTTCTTTCAACCTGACCACTAGTCATAGGATGATATGGTGTGCCAGTTTTATGCCGGACACCGTATTTCTCAAGCACTTTCTCCAGAGGTCGGTTGCAAAAGTGTGTCCCTTCATCACTAATCAAGGCGCGTGGACACCCGAATCTCACGAAGATGTTTTTCTTTAAAAACTTCATGACCGTCTTGTGATCATTGTGAGCCGTGGCTTGAGCCTCCACTCATTTCGATACGTAATCCACGCAGACTAAGATGTATTTATTTCCACAAGATGATGGGAATGGTCCCATAAAATTGATGCCCCATACATCAAAGACTTCGCATTCTAGGATGGGTTTCAATGGCATGTTGTCACGGATTTTATCTAACACAGCAAACAAGTAATAAATATTTATAAATACGGTTTCCCTCAAGTATAAGGATCGTAGTAAAGAGGTTGATACCGGGTCGATCTTACGGGGAACTAAACGATTGTGATTCTAGCATTTTGTCTAACCTAAATTATGTCACGAAACTAATCTAAACAGTGAATAAACATCAAACAAAACAGAAGATAAAACTAGACAGAGGATATAATCCAAAGCTAGGAAGGATACGGGCTGCGAACCAATTTAAACTAACTAAACTAAGATGCAAGTAAAAGTAAACTACTAAACGAATTCAAGTTTTAAGGATTTAAATCAAGTTTATAACGGACAAACGAGGATTGATCCACCTATCCAACAATCATTGATTCCCTGTCTCGATTATATTGTGGTTTTTATCTAGGTTGTGATTCACCTTATCTAAACATGAACCCTAATTCCTTAGAAAGTTCATCTATTAATCTATTATCTTCCGATGCAAGACTAACGCGTTTTCTAACCAAAGGTGTAAAATTTATGTTTATAATCTAGCAACTAAACCTATTAACTTCCGTTATGATAGATTCAAATTACTACTCTTATTCATGATGATCTAGGGTTTATTAAGATTTCCATCAACAATAAACAATCACACATGCAGATCTTCCGATATAAAAGCAATTAAGCATAATAAACACGAATAAGAAACAACCTTTAAATAAAAACTCACAGTACAACCGAAGAAAACGAAATCAACAATCGTTGGACGGCTTCACAATTCTCGTTTGATGAAGCTTTTAGCCTCTGGACATCCTCAGCAACTCAAATTTGTATAAACAGTGCATAAAAAGTAACTAGTTTAATCTAGATCTAAAGTGCAAAAAAACTGGAATAAAAAGGAGAAAAACGCAGCCTAAAGCCGCCCCTAGGTTTAGGGTTTTGAATAATGAGTGTATTGTGTTGTTGTGTGGAGAAAACAGCCGACTATATATAGATTTTAAAGTCGGTTTCAGTAAGTCGGCTACCGGACGCCCGTCTGGATCCTTGAACGCCCGTCCAACCTTCATATGAACTTCAAATCGGGCCGAGTCATGATCAAACGCTCGTCCAACTAGCGTCCACCTCAGCGTCCAAACTTCCTGAATCAACTTTTCATCTCTGGACGCTCGTTCAATTTCAGCAAACGCCCGTCCACTGGACGGGACCTGGACGCCAGTCCAATATGACTGAATTTTGATTTCTTGATCTCTATCTCTTTTTCATCTTGTCAATGCCTTCATTATCTCTTTTAATCATCAATTGAGCCTTGAAAAGTGCATCTACATCATATAAAAACACCACTAAATGTAATATCGCTCAAATAATCGTAAAAACGTAATTAAAGCACATAAATCAACCTATTTTGCAATTAACTCTTTTGAAATATCATTTACTCAATATATTCATTAAACACATGCTTCTTATGCAATTTAGTACGAATACGGGGAAAAATATCATAGAATATAGCGTTATAAATCGTATAAAATCACCCTTAACAACTCCCCCACACTTAAGCTTTTGCTCGTCCCGAGCAAAACAAAACAAAAATTAGGCTCGAAAAGAACAGGACATCTAAACATACATAACACATATCCAATAAATCGAAGTTCACCATTGTGTGTGTGCATTGCCATAGAAAACTTCCACTAAATCCAAACTCGAGAAACTCAAAGCAAAACTAGCTAATACCCCTCGTAGACTAGTAAGAAAATGACACTCATAAGATGCACCCTACAAACGTGATATATCCGAAAAAAGATGATCAAATGTATCTAGGGCCTTTTTTGAAATACTCAGAGGATAATCCTACATCATATCTCATAGGTTTCTCACTACTGGGGATAAGGTGAGCGATAACTTAGTCTTATATACATTTCATAACACTTCATTAGTTGATTTAACTTTTCACTTTAAACACACATTAGGACAAGCTATTGCCCTCATAGTAGAATAGGACATTTCGAGATAATACCCTACCTTACTCCAATCATAAGGCGACTTTCCTAGCTCGCCGTGAGCTTTTAGTCATCATAGTGGTATAGGACATACGTGGTATACCCTATCGCACTCAAATCATCGACTAGCTTTCGACACACCCAATTATTTCATACTTTTTCAACTTTTTCATGTTGACATTAGTTACGTGTTACTTATCACATTCAAACCTTCAGATATTCACAGTATATCATACTCGGAGCTAAATACAGACTATCATAAATCTCAAGATATATACGTAGCACTAAGCACATGACTTATAAGAAAATCAAAAATCACTCGTCCAAAAGGGGTATAACTTGTATAAAATAGCTCATCATTTACTATGGCTCGTGAAAAATCGATCTCAGGTGAAACAACTAACTCATCAAACATATGATATACATCTTAAATGACTATAAAAATAGCGAGCATTGAATCGAATTGCCTACTCGGGACAAAACAGAAACAAAAGTGTCGAAATTTCGAAAATTTTAGCTCATTTGCATAGAAACATTACGAATTAAGCAAATGTGTAGATACATATCGAACATTCCCCTCCCCCACACTTAAAAATCAACATGTCCTCATGTTGTGCAGAGCGAAAGAAAAAGGAAAAGACTTAGCTGATTTAAATCGAAATGCGAATCGTCGGTCAGGCCGGAGCCTACATAATGACACTTTAGAATGCGTAACCAGCCAATGTAGCTCAACGAAACCGCTAAAAATAGACCTGCACGTCTTGACAAACATGGAACCATCTCGGGGAAAACGGGGAGTTATACCAAAATGAAAAGAGATATCAAAAATGAAGATAAAGCAAAGTGAAAGCATTCAATACATCCGTAAAGTATAAAACACAGTAGAAGTGAAAGTACGGGTGCCTTATGGCTTACATGATCCATCGGGAAAAATGTGATGAGCAATATCAAAATTACAACGAATCATATAAGAAAAAGTATCAATAACATACACCCATCGAATCAAAGAAAAAGAAAAACTAGAATCAGAAAAATGAAATCAAGGCTGGCTCGGTGTCCCAGAATCATCGGCCGGAGGATCAGAGGAGGGTCCAGGTCGTGGTAACCAACTCCTTCCGGTCGCCTCCCGGTCTTAATGTCCATGCCACATCCGGACACACTCGTAATCTCAACTCCTCCAAAGGATCCTGCCCCAAACTCTGCCTATGCACAATCTCTTCCTTATAATCTCTACCCTCAAAAGCCGCTAAGTTGTATTTTGCATTGATCACCTCCCATACGTAAAAGGAACTTCCACCCTCGAACCACAACTACCTTTGTCCCCAAATCGGTTTCGAGCAGTTCGCATAAAATTCCCGAACTAGGGAGCTATTGACCGGGGTAGTCGGGATTGTCATCAAAGCTTCCCATTTCCGATCCTTGAGCAACTTAACGAAACCCGGATCGACCTTTGCCTCTAAAGTGGCCCTTTCTATCAACATTGTCCTCGAGAAATAGTCTTTGTTTATACACATCGTGAGCTCACAGGGTTCACACGAACCGACGAGGTAATGGCATCGGAGGTACGGTTTTGGCTCTCTTTCTAGGGGGCAGCCCTAGGTACAACCGGTTCCTCTTCCCGGTAGTTTCTATAGTCTCTCACTTCTAGACGAGGCTCCACCTTCTCGAACTCTAGGCATCCGTACTCAAAGGCACATCGTCATCGGGCCTCAGAGTCGAGGTCGGCTCATCTCTCAAAGTAGCCCTAGTTTGGGTGGCTCTAGGAGGTTGTTCTCGTATACCCACACCCCGGTTAGGATCAACTAAAGTAGGATCAAACTCCTTGCGTTTCTTTCCGGCCTCCCTAGCCACTTCCTTACCATGCCTCTTAACCACTCCTTCTAACATGAACCATATTCTAAACCTAGACTACACGAAAACAATCCCAATTCACAACAAGAGATACCCGTTTAACATCCAAAGCTGGATTTCAAAAACAACCAAACCACAACCACAATCATCACCAACCAACCCATTCAACATCCATCACAACACCACATCACCATATCAGAGCAGAAAGAAACACAAAACCAAAAAAACGAATTAAGATGACATTCAAGGGAACGAGCCGACCCAAAGATCGAACTCACAAAAACGTGAATAAAAACTGGAAAAGTTGTTACTAACTTACCAAGGAGGATGAGTAGATGCGGATTGATGTGAAGATTAGTCCAAACAACACAAATTTGACTCCAAAAATCGGTTTTTTCTTCTGAAAAGTCGGACTAAGGAGGGTGCTGATTCTCCAAAAATAAAGCTTTTTGGGAGTTTTGGTTATGAAAATCGAAAAGAGGGTATCAATAGCGGTCTATAGCACTTGGAATCGCTCAAAATGGTTTAGAAATGAAGATTTTAGGCCAAAAAGAGGGAGAGAAAACGGTTTTTCGATTTGAAAAAAGGAAAAGTGAGGTTCATCGAAGCAGGGGGTATATATAGGCAGATGTTGGACGCTCGTCCAACTCAGCGGACGGGCGTTCACTGTGAAATCAGATGAAGGACGGGCGGGCGCCTGGTTCGATGAGACGCTTCGCCCAAGAATTTAAATCACATCTGAGATTGGAGGAAAATATCGGACGGGCGTCCAGCGTAGTGGACGTCCGTCTAAGGATTTGTCATAAGCGGACGGCGCGTCAAAGAGAGCAAAAATGCAAAAATCATAAAATTCCATACAACCCAAATTTAAAAGTACATCTCTTATTAAACTTAATTAAAATTTCGAAAATACACCCTTAAATCAAATAAAGTACATAAAATTCCTAGAACATAAATAAAAACAAATAGAAAACAGTGGGTTGCCTCCCACAAAGCGCTTTTTTTTTTACGTTTGCTTGCTCGATTTAAACAAACCTAACTAACGCTAGTCTACATAAATCTCGTCCCAATCCACCAAACGGATGAGACGACGAAGCATATCAATAGCGAGGAGGGAAATCATAGTCGTCTTGTGCGCCTGGGTCATCTCCGGCTACCTCTAAACCTCTAAAATGTGAATCTTGGAGTACGGTGCTAGATCTCATCAAGATAGGGTCATTTAGGATCGTATATGGACGCCCTATAGCTTCCTGTAGCTCCTCGGTGGTGAAGTCACTACCTCCCGAACAATGAGTACACAGTGAGAACATAAGTGATGGTCTTCGTACGGGTACTAAGCTCAAAATCTACGTGCAAGACTATAGTGCCTCCTGGTCCATCAGCTACTGTAATCAGTGGGATCCGACTAATGATGGGGAACTCCTCAGGAAGAACTCCGTAATCCATATCTAAAAAGCACACTAACTGACAGATATAAATAGAAAAACTTAGTCAGCTAAAACTTAATTAAACTAAAACTTAAATAAATAAAACACTAACAAGCGTGAACAGAACCTAACTAATATAATAAGGGATATCTAGGTTGCTCCTAGTAGCGCTTTTGGTTAATGTCGTTAGCTCGACACCGTTGAAAACTCACTGGTCGGGCCATTTGACTTTTCTCGCGGCCACTACCTTGTGTAAGCTCGATCAGAGTGTGGGCAGCGAAGCGAGATCTCACACATGGGGTGAAATCTTTAATAGCTTTCCACATACGCTTGAACTTCCCCCATGGGTGACCTCTTCATTCTCTCGAGCCTCTCGATGACGCTTCAAGCGACGCTCCTCTCCAATTCTTCCATATCCCAACTACCAGCTAGAACTTCTTCAGAAGGATCACTACATCCATCCTCTGAAAACAGGTTGAGTGAAGACTCGCCGAATTCTTCGACTTCCGTAGCACCACACCCTAGGATGTCGAGACAACGGACATTCGAAGGTCTCTCTTTAGGTTCACCAATATAGTGCTTACACCTTTGGCCATTTACTCAAAACGGGTCACCACTATAACCACGAAGTTCTAGAACACCTCCAGGAATGATTTGGAGAATCTCGAAAGGGCCGGACCAACGTGTCCTCAACTTTCCAGGAAACAAATGTAGCCTAGAATTGTATAGAAGAACTTGTTCGCCGACTTGAAATTCTCTCTTCTTAATCTTAGCATCGTGGAGTAGCTTCATCTTATCTTTACTAATCCTGGCACTTTCATAGGCCTGGAGTCTGAATTCGTCTAGCTCATCGTGGAGTAGCTTCATCTTATCTTTTTCAACTTGTCACAATACTTTTCCCCGGGCAGTGTTTCTCCCGGGTCGTCCTAAGGGAGTCGAATGTTTATCGGATTAAGGGCAGTTATTCTATCAAATATGTCACTAATTATTACCTAAAACTAAGGTTAATCTAACTATAAACTAAACCTAAGAAATACACTAAAAACTAAGAAAAGAAACTAAAACAACAACTAAAAATAAACAGAAAACATGAAATATTCAAGAGTAGACGAGCGTCCGCTTAGACAGACGGGCGTCCGAATACGATTTAACTGGAAATATGCAGGAAATAAAACAGCAAAGATTGAGGTTTCAATTAACTAACTTAAGACTAACGTTGAAACAAACGACTTTGTCTTCAAATTATAAAAGGGAGACAGTAGAACACCTAGAATCAATCACTCAACAATCAAACAACCAGTTTATGATTCGAATACAGTTTTATTGGTATGATCAATCGCGAAACCGACTAAATTCCTTTAGATCGATTTCTAGGGTTTGTTCACTTTTCCAAGAAAAACAAATAACATTCATCACAAGATCAACAATTCGTTCCCAAATTGTAATACCCAACTAACAATATATGATTCCTCAAAACATCATCAATTGTATCGATTGAAATAGAAAACTATTGTTGAATTATATTTCCATAAAAATTCAAACAACATAAAGTTTCATTGACATTCCTATCTAATAAAACTCTTAACAATTAAATCAGGATTCAAACGATAAATAAAACAAAGTATTCAAAATCATAACTAAAGATAAACTAACGAATCATGGTTGTGATGACGTTGATGTGATATCCTCCGGTTGTTCCACTGCTATGCGTTTAGCCAACAATCATGTTGGTGATCGTTGGATTGGAAGAACTCATCTTCATGAAGAGAAGATGCGGCTGAGCTCTCTAGGGCGCCGCCTTTTTCTGTGTATTAGTGCGGCTGTATAAAGTATCCCATTAGGGTTGGGGC